>JTDE01001556.1:126610-137992 GCA_014338405.1 Paragonimus skrjabini miyazakii | reverse complement strand
GACCTATCGTTCCAAAAGAACTGCGGAAATCTGTTTTCGATATTCTTCACAACATGTCACATCCAGGAGTCAAAGCATCCAGGAAAAATATCTCTGAACAATTTGTCTGGTTCAGCATGAACAAAGATATTGGCGATTGGACGCGTTGCTGCTTGGCTTGTCAACAAATGAAGATCCATCGTCATACCGTCACTCCACTTGGATCATTTCTGACACCTGATGCTTGCTTTGGCCACGTTCACATTGATGTTGTTGGACCCCTACCACCATCGAAAGGTTTCAGATATCTCCTTACGTGTATCGACAGATTTACTCGGTGGCCTGAAGTTTTTCTGATCTGTGACACCACTACTCAAACCCTGGCAACAGCATTCGTAGTAAGATGGATTTCACGCTTTGGCATACCATCCACTATAACTACGGACCGCGGCTCCCAGTTCGAGTCTCATTTATTCCAGCAACTCACACGTCTTCTTGGAGCTCAACGGATTCGTACCACAGCGTACCATACACAATCCAACGGAATGATCGAAAGATCTCACCGAACATTAAAGGCTGCTTTAACAACCAAACTAGATTCAACCGCTTGGTTTGATCAACTGCCACGTGTGCTTCTTGGACTACGCAACTCTGTTCGTGGTGACAGTCAATATTCCCCAGCACAACTTACCTATGGCACCAGCTTGCGTTTACCTGGTCAGCTACTAACCCATTCGAACAATGCGACCTGTCTTGATCCGATAAACTACGTAAGTCGCTTGCAGTGTTTCATGTCCAAGTTAGCTTATCAACCACCAAGATTACAAAGCAAGCCCACCAATTATCCTGGCTAACTGACTGACTGTTCGCACGTATTTGTCCGCTGCGATAAGCTCCACGAATCTCTACAACCAGCGTACAAAGGTCCGTATCGTGTTCTGAATCGCTGGGACAAACATTACACGTTGGATGTTGGTGCTTCTCGCAACAATATATCGATAGATCGTCTCATTCCAGCGCGACTTATGGAGGAATCAACTCCAACTGACTCGAACACGCTACCTGAAACAAGTACCTACAAGACTAAATCCGGTCGATCAGTGCGCTTTGCAGATCGACTTGTGATCGTTGTTTCACCATAACTTCACAGCTGGTGGGAGGCTATGTAGCCGTCGTCTCGCCCTCTCACGCGGCGTATCATGTGACAAGCCCAAGACTAAGTGACGCTCACTGTCCCAACCTGTGCATGCACACCCACACATCCATCGGTCCGAAAACCTTCCTCCACATCGGAACACACGCACGCACGTGCACTCGGTCACCACCTGCACACTCAGCCAACTGGAACGCTCCAACTGGATGTGATTTAGTGCGGTCAATACACAGGCCCGCGTGACGCGGTTGGACCCAGATCGGAACAAGGAACAGGACAACTGAACGTGACAGGACACGGTCCGGACGAGCGCCACTGGATTAGACTTGTACACCAATCCCACCAATAAAGATCCAAACTAATTGATTTAACCTTCTCATTGACTATCGTTGAGATACCGTTATTTGTTAGTGGGTACTCAAGCTGTCACGGTTAAGAGTTCCACTACATAACCCGACCGTGTGGATAAGCGTTATTGGAATTGTCGAATACACGTTACTGAGTGAATTACTCCAAATCGCCAGGAGCGATTTAGCAGCGAATTTAACACATTTTACGGTTCCAAGAGTGTAGTGTCCACCTTTCGCAATTCATTTTCGCTCGCTTTTGTGTATACCATTTTGTTAACTTCTGTACACTTGTTTGATACCAACATGATCACTTTTTGAATTGGATCGTCGACACGAATAAACGGAAATTACCGCGCATCGTCTCTGTCCTCTTCACTTGTGCCGATTTTTGGCTGGTGAAGTAATGGCACGGCGAAATGTTTTAGCTCCACGTACCAGCTGATCTATCGACGCCCACTGTTCGTCATTCCACGTCGCGTGTGGAAGTGTCTATCGATCGTCTGACCAACCCGTTCTCTAACGCTGTCCTTTTCTCCTGTGGTGGTTTATTCAATCCAGCGGATCTTGACTTATCAGCGAGTTGTTCCTATTTTACGCTTACCTTCCGAACCTATCCGTTACCGTTACAGCTCTTCTTTGGTATAACCATATTTTGGTCATATTTATCAATTGATTGATCACGTCACAACAAGTGCCTACAAAGTTACATGGGGGATGTCGATGTTATTTGTGTTCGCGGATCGAGCTGTAGATGGCAAGCAGTTTTGAAATACGATAAGGCAAAATGGCATGTAACCCTGGGAACCGTCTAGATTTTCTACCGCTGCATGAAGTGCAAAAGACTTAAGAGTGAATGCCGGGGTGTACGGCGTGTTTGGTGAGTTGGTGGTTTCGTCGTTCAACAATTTACTTCTCGGGACGCGTGTTGCAAATCACGATTTTTGCGGTCCGAAGAAATGACTGTGTGGTTGTGGGCTCCTTCGAGTTCCAGAACGACCATCCTCTCAGTCGTTTGGTATACGATTCCCATCGTACCAATCACATACTCACCGTGAGTGAAATGAATGGCTCTAGGAGTCTGTTCGAGTACAATATGCCAGGTGCTGATATTGAGCAGTATGTTGCCAATGTTTATGGGAACTTTATCACAACTGCTGACATTGGAAACATCCAACGCACGTTGGAGCCTGTATTGTCCAGTGAGTTTTTGTCATGTCCCAAATTATCTTTAGAAAACCTCATGAAACTGCCCTCGGAGATTGCCAAGGAAGGTTTCCTGCGAACCGCGCAGGGTGAAGACACCAGATATACGCATATTTACTTCGCTCAGCGAACAGAATTTAAGCTGTTTGGAAGTTTCCCGTATGTGGATGCGAAACAGGGGACCAACAGACACAAGTATTTCGAAAAACGGATTCTTATACTCCTGAATCTTGACTATACATCAACTCCTGGTTACGGATGACGTGGGACATGTTCGACTGGTGATGTACGGGTACCGGCGTAGTGAGAAGTATGCTGCACTACGTAGACTGTTTGACATTTTTTGAGACATGATGGGTGAGCACATGCCGGTAAAGACGTTTGTGATAGACATAAATAGCTGCGCGAATGAGCGCGACCCGTGTGGTGTTCAGCCGCGATGTCATGCCAGGTTACTTCTACGTATGTGACGCCGTCCGAAAGTATGTAAGTGGATAACATTTGTTTGTCCTGTTCGTTGACAGACATACTTTTCGCAGTCGATATCTGTTTCACTGAATCACTACAGCAGACAGTGAACAACAGTAGGTTGCACGGTTACACTCTCATGTTATTGGTTCAAGCGTCACTTGCATATAATTGGCGGAATTGATAGAGAGTTCATGAATTATTTGTTGTGTAGTTGGCCTCACATCAAACATAAGTGGGCCATTCACGCACAAAGTAATGTTGTCTACCTCGGCAGTCGCACAACTACTCGCCTGAAGATGGCTAACGGACGGTTGAAAAGAATGATGTACTCGGGGGACGGCTTAACTACTGCTATTAAAAAATATGGATGCACTGTGAGTGCCTCAGGCGTGAATTCGAAATACAAACGACTTACAGATGCAATCGTCGTGAAGCTGTGGATGTTGACCTATAGGTGAAGAACCTTTCTTGCGGAATGACCACGTTCGCCAGCCGTCAAGTGCAAAGGCATGTGAACCGACGAATCTCACGTTTGCATTTCGAAACAGTCGCTGAATCCAAGGTGAGCGGTTGAACATTGATCAACTTGAACACTGCAGCTGCGGGCGTAACATGATGACGAATGTTTCGGGGTGGATAGCTTGCATGGCACCTGCGAGTGTATTTTCTATCGTCCAATGTGGCCTCCTTGCATCTACATTTTTTCAGTATTTCGAGGGCATTCCTACTCATACAGTAAGCATTTCTGTACTGTTAATCTGTAGTGGACAAGTGGGTATGCACTGGACCATCTTCCACTAACAATTTAGAACGCCTTTTCTGAAGAGCAATCGGAACGTAGTCCCAACAAGCATCGAACTAGAGAACACAGCAGGGTTTGGAAACAAACCGCACATTTCTAGCAATGTTTGGAAATATAAGTAGTTAGTTTTAGCCTAGTCTGGGACCAACGGTAGCAACCAACATAAGAAACGAAAAGAGTACAAATGGCATGCGCTAGACTCTCGTCTACTAACAATTTAAAACGCCTTTCCTGAAGAGCAATCGAAACGTAGTCCCAACAAGCATCGAACTAGAGAACACAGCAGGGTTTGGAAACAAACCGCACATTTCTAGCAATGTTTGGAAATATAAGTAGTTAGCTTTAGCCTAGTTTAGGACCACCGGCAGCGACCAAGATGAGAAAGGAAAGGAGCGCGAAGTGGGCCACACCTCACTCGGCGGCACTCATAAGCGCGCCAGGCGATAAGTGCTTGGAACCTTCAAGTACGTAAAACAACGCTCGAAAAGTTTAGGGTTAAACGATCTTGAAGAATAGAATAATAGATGAGTCGTTAAGAAAAAAACAAGCAGTCGGCTGCGTGCAATTATTTACACGACTGAAGAAAGTGGCATTGAGTTCATATCAGGCCTCCTATAGCAGGCGTACACAGAATCATGCGCACAGAACAAACGAGCAGGAAAACACGGTTGCAGCCGGAATCCTTAAAGAAGCCACACGACGGATGGTCACGGCAAATCTTCTTTCAAAAAGACCGTTTACCCAATCATGAACGGTGGCTGGGGAAGTATAACCCGTCAGTTTGAAGGTTGATTGGTCCGCAGCTTCAGCTATTCGCTGCAGCGGACTTCACCCGCCAGTATAAAGCACTACATCATTTTACGCGGACAGTGTGCCTTGTGCACAGAGGCCCAAAAACCGCGAATCAACATAACCCGGCATGATTCACCTGTTGATATCATTTAACAAATTGAGTTTATTTACACATGTACACATAGTTAAATTGCTGATATCTGAATTAGTAAATGCGATGGCGAAGATTTCATATGATAAACTTACTTCGTCATCGAAAGGGGTTAAAGCAAACCAACAGCTGCATTACATGCTGAAGAAAGCCAGAGGTAATGGATACCGATTTCCACAAAGGCTACAAATAGATCATTCGCGTAAAATTTTGCCAGGTCTCAGAGGCTTCGTTCTTTCAAAGCTGCTTGGCTCATCTCGTAAGGGAAGGCAAACGAGTGGTGCAGTTATAATACATATACCATATATAAGACTTTTACAGTCTTCATGTGGTCTTCGTTGAAAGTTAGCTCCCGCTACTTTAAGATTAACAGCGCTGCGAATTGTTTAAACTAGTAATAAAAATGAATGCCCATTCGTGCCAGATTTAACAGGAAAAACACCACCGACGCACTTAGTTTTGGCATATATTCCTACGTTCGACAATAGTTTCTACAATATGGTACATCTGCGGCTTTATAAAATCTTAGCCCACATGACTGAACAATGGTTTGATCGCATAATTAGACTCGTGTTTTAAGAAAAGAATATTTTTCTACTTCTAGGGCACTGAATGCTACTATATCGGAACCTTCGGTTAGCTATCAAGCATAGTTTTAAAGTATCGTTGGATTTGCCATTAATTGTCATGCCATCACACCTGTGCGCATGTTGGCTTACGTCATTGAAATATTGAAACAATAACGCCTCCGGGAACAAGTTTGGGCGGTTTTCCGAAGTGCAACACGCCATAACACCGTAATTACCATGGTAACTTCAAAACCACCATTAACCCATAGCATATAAATATTTTTGGTCTAGCGATTGGATGCAGCGCCATTAAACGTCAACTACACTCCGTTTTCATGTAGGCGCCACCAACACATTTGACCAGTCGTAATAACTTCTGTCGCCGCTGGATACCTAACCCGTTGAGGGGAAAGTGGACTCGCGGAAGTAGATTATTTATTGGTCACTGCGATCAAGAAACTGTCTATGGACTAGAACGGATATAACTGTATGGTATATGTACGGAAGCGTTCGTCACAACGTCCTAGTCATAACTGTGGCAACACGAATCGGACCTCATCGACTTTACTTGGAGACTTCATGCGCATTTTCCGGAAGGATGTTCGAAGATACCTCAAATGTCGATAGGAATAATCTGAAGCTTTTTTAATCGAAGGAAAGAACAATTATCCTCATGTCTAATTAATTTTGAGCGAAGTTGTTTGACGGGAACGCAATGGCACAACACGTAAAAAGATTTCCTGAAGCAATGCTCTGTAACTACCCTAGTAGTACACCCTAAATAATCCCCTGGGGAACCCTGATGGAAGGGTTTTGAAAGCCGACCTTAGGCGAAAGTAGGAAATGATATAATTACCCCTAAAGGACTCAGGGGGGAATGGAGGCTGGCCCCCAAACGGTTCACTGCACAAAAGCTCAACTGGGCACCCGACTTCGCTCTTCTCTCGACTGCTGCGCTTTATTCTTTCAGTTTTTCCTTATTTATCACTCTACCCCATAAAC
Source organism: Paragonimus skrjabini miyazakii (assembly GCA_014338405.1). Classification (NCBI taxonomy): domain Eukaryota; kingdom Metazoa; phylum Platyhelminthes; class Trematoda; order Plagiorchiida; family Troglotrematidae; genus Paragonimus; species Paragonimus skrjabini miyazakii. Next base: position 131,520 of record JTDE01001556.1, on the reverse strand, counting down.
CTCACTCTCCGCCAGTGCAAGAATACAAGCGACGATGAGGGCAACATGGTATGTGCATTCATTTTCCATCATCATAAATGTGCAATACGATTGTCCGGATCGGTACAGTGGTTTCTTCACATACACTTCGCTGACTATACAACTCAGGCATTTGCTCACTGCTCTTCGTTGTCCATACAGATTGCGTATCTTCGGAGAGCATCTGCAAGGTAACGGATAGAATATTGTGAATAGGGACGTCAGTGAAGCAGGGTAACATGGTGTCGCTGTTAATGTGGATAACATACATAGGCGAAAAGTTGGAGTTTTTGCGCAACAAGCGATAACTAACGTTCAGAAAGCAACTTGTGGTTGATGTGCCCTAATGGATACAACACAGTTAAAATGTTAGTGCGGGTTACTAACGGAAGCACGCAGCTATATATAATAATTTGTCCTAAATGATTTACTGACCTGCGATTTAGGTACACGTATTCCAGTGAACTGAGATGTGACAGTTAACATGACAATGCACATTATTTTGTCTTACATGTGACAATCGCTCATAAGTTTCGTCACACACTGTCAAGTTCCAAATTCTCCGGTGGAAATGGGCGTGCAACATGCAAATCTGAAAGCAGCTGTTTGAATATGTCCATATATACTTGCAAGGACAAGTAAATTTACACACATATACGTATCTCATCGGCTAGCATATATAACAAAGGAGAGTTAAGCCACATCAATCTCCGTTCTGAGTTTCCGTCCACCTGTGCGGTCTCGCACCTTATGAAACCACTTTCTACCCCCCCATTCTACTTCTTTCTAGGTCAATTCGGCGGAACAGGAGTTACGTGCCGCGTCTGAAAGTGATGAAGATGATTGAAAACGGTGTTCTAATCTGAAACAGCCTTAATTTTCTTAAGCTTGCTTGCCTGATGCGTACCATGTACCCCACTCCAGCTCACTTGCTTGGAGAAGGTCACACTGCACACAAACGATAAAATCTGACGTAAGAAATCACGAGAGTCCGCACCGCCTATTCGAAAGGACTGGGAAAAAGCAGCCTTGCAGCATAGTGCATCTTTCAGCTGTTGTTCACACGAATTGGGCTCGGTTGAAGTTAATTTTCTGAAAGTAATGTGTACAGCTCGTCCAGACATTGTAGCTGTTTGTCCCACCCGTCGAATGTATTTATTCGGTTAATGCCTGAACGGCTGCTCCAACACATATGAAACGTTTATCCAGCAAGACCATAGCATCCGGAAATGAAGTAGTGAAGTGATGGTGAATCTTACCTAAAATTCGGTCGACTGCTGAAAGACAAGCAGCTTCACTTCTAAAAGACCGCGCACTACAGGATGACACAAGGGATACGACTGAGAGAAGTGCCATTTATTGAATCGTCCGCCAAAGATTCAAGTTCACAGCGGGTTACGCGTAATCTGTTGATCCAAAAATACGTTCCTCAATATCTTACGGCAAAGAAGACAACCTATTCTCGAAACGGTTAATGAGAAGACGCTCGTGAAAACTGGATTTAATACGGTACTAGTTGAACCAATGTATATGAAAATCAAATATCTCACCCCGAATGTAAAAAATCCTCAGAAACTGAATAAAGAATGTGCCCGTACAGCAAATTTGACAATTAGGCACCGCTCAGTAATGGGGGTCGATTAAACGAAACGGAGCTCACTCAAAAAAATGGTCAGTGGTTGGGACGGAGCAGAATAATTGTTCACGCATCAAGGATTGGTAAGAAATATAAGCTACCCAAGACAGACTATGGAAGAGGAATGTCTTGCATTGACAATTAGAAATTTACAGGGCTCAGACTGAATAAGAGTAAGGGAAACGATATCAGTAGTTGGTGTAAGGATAAAAATGGTTAATGCTGTTTGTTCTTAAGAAGTATAATGAAATGTAAGACCACATTCCAACACTAATTAAAAAAACTCAGCAATCTCAAAATGATGCAACAGGTCTTGGCAAAACCAACACTGGGCCCCGAAAACCAATTGGTTTTCCAAACTGGAGATGGCAGTAGGGACAGCAGCGATCGACCGGTTCAGTGGAGGGATCCGTACTTTCTGTCTTACCCGTAGCGACTTGGTTTACTCTGCGGACGCTTCTAGAAAATAAAGTTATCTGATGTCCCGTCTGACAGTAGTACCATCTTCAATTCTTACTGACACCTGTCGTACGTATTCATCAGTACCAGGAAATGCCTCAATGATCACATCACATGGCCAAACACCCATGGAGGTCTTTTCGTGATGAAGAACTACATCGCCTACCTGAAGATCGCGCGAAGATTTCAACTACTTGGGTGTAATCTGCAACTGTGGTAGATACTCACGCCGTCATCGTCTCCAAAACAAACAAGATAAGTGTTGGACTTTTCTCCACTCCTTGGTGTAACGTTCATGCAATGTTACGTCATCTGTAATTGGGCCTGCATTTGAGCGCAACAAGAGCAAATCATTGGGCCGAAGCACCAAGGGATTATCTGGATCGTCATAAACAGACACCAGTAGCCTATCGTTGACGATTCGCTACACTTCCATCATGTAGGTGACTCCTTATTCGTAACCTGATGCTGTGTTACCGACGACAGTACACGTCTTACTGTTCGAATTGTTCGTTTCCACGCGCCGCTCCGATGACTTGCACCAGGAGGATTGAAATACCAATCAATCTCTTGAGTTGATAAACTATCTGTCAACACACCCTGGTTCAAGTGTCGTAAACTTCGCTTTAGCTCTGAGTCGGCTCCAAAAATGTTAGAACCGTTTTTACTGTGAATGGCCACCGGCGCGACCCGTCTTCCAAAAAATCACACTAAGGCCATGAGAAATGAGTCTGCAGACATGAACTGAGCTTCTTCTGTGTGTATGGCACGAGTTTGCAAACAGGTGAATATGCATCCATAACGTTTGAGCTCGTTTCTACCTATGCGCACCTTGAACAGACCAAAACAATCCATCCCGCTGTACCTGAATGGGTAACCGTCGACCGACGATCTCATCAAGGGGATTGGCGCCATCGGTTGAGTGCACTGTTTAGCATAAACCTTTTTATAATGACAGCACCCACCTACTACTCGTTTAACGGCTGCCATAACTTTTAGGATCAAAAACCGTCTTCTAATGCTGGCGAGCACATTCAAGGCACCCATGTACCCTTCGGATTCGTAATAATGACATATCAACAGGGTTGTGGCGGAACCGTGACAGGGAACGATCAACAGGTTTGCACTGTCCTCATTCTGTGGTCGGTTTCTACTGCCAAGATAAAGTGCTCCATTTACCAACACTGGCAGCAACTTTTTAAGTCTACCCATCTTACGAGGGTTTATGGTGGACGTCTTTAGAGCCCGAAGTTCCCTGGAGAACTCACGTTCTCGCGCGAACTTTATTAGTTTGGGTCAAGACGCACGAATCTCGAACACACGAATGGGTCTCACTTTGAAAAACGCATTCTGTTTAGCGCACATCATCACGGACACACAAAACTAACATAACGTGATAACCAAGCTATAGCCCGTAGTAACTTTGTCCAACTAGATTATCTTGGCACCAGTTAGTCCAGAATAAAATTAAAGTTAAGTGTCGTGGAAACCTTAAGCGTGCGTCTAACTTTTGTATCTTCTCTTAACAAGCCTGAGAAAGCTGATAACTTTGGCCACTGTTCTTCTGGATTTAACAGAAAGTTCGGACTCCGCAGCCAGAGTTTCATTTCCTTGCTCAAACCTTGTGTTTTTCCTCTAGACACCACATCGGCCGGATTAAATTCTGAAGGCACATGCCTCCATTGGTAGACAGAAGTGAGGTTATGTATGAGCCTCACACGATTGGCAACGAAGGTTGCGAAACGTGATAGAATGTTCTGTAGGTATTGCAACACTATTGTGGAATTCGTCCATAGTAGAACGTTACCTAGTAAAATTCTCAACTCACGAATCAGGAAATACATCAGCTTGGACGATAGAACTGCTGCCGTGAGCTCCAGTCTGGGTATCGTAACCACCTTCTTTGGAGCCACCCTAAACTTGCCCATCAGAAAGTTACATTGAATACGATTATTCGGAAACCCCACTCTTAGATAGCCCATTACTCCGTACCCGACTTCAGACGCACAACAGAACACATGAAATTCAACGAGGTTTGCCGATGAAAGTCCACGGACCACGCATTTGAGCAATATCACGCTGTCTGTGGATCTGACATCGTTCAGCCAACCTTCCTAGCGTACCCTATCACATTCCTTTATATCGGAATAACAACCGATGCCTTGGTGACAAAGGTCTTGAAGCAACTTGCGAGCCGACAACAACATTGGTGCCACGATTCTCAAGGGATCGTATAAGGAAGTCACACAACTTAATATTCCTCGTTTCGTGTTACCGGTGTGAGGGAGGTTGATTTGAAACCGGAGGCAGTCGTCTGCCACATGCTACCTCACGTCCACAGCTTGCTGGTATTCACAGCTATGGAGTTCACGGCTGCGGAGTCAACAAGTTTTTCTTCACTGGGTTAATGCCCAATGATCTCATCACAGTTAGAAACCCACTTGGTGAGTCTAAACACACACAGCCGCAGCATCGCTTGAAGCTCATCTATCACAGTGCTGGCCTCGGATATTCAGTCGAATGACATCAGGAAGTCATCCACGTAGAAGTTCTGTTTCACTATGATAGTAGTCTTCGATTGAAACCTCTGCTGATTATCCACAGCTACCTTTTGTAGTGCAAAACCAGCACAAGATGGCGACGATGTCGCTCGAAAGTGGTGGACGTTTGGCTCGTAAGCATCCGACTGTTGTTCAAACGAATCAGAACCCCACCAACGAAAAACTGATGCACCTCGATCACGACATGGCACCCTCAGATGCAAGAACATTGCTTTAATCTCCACAGAGACTGCCAC
>JTDE01001556.1:51519-74628 GCA_014338405.1 Paragonimus skrjabini miyazakii | reverse complement strand
TTGTCTGATCGGACCGTAAATAACAATGACAATAGTAACGCCTTTCACAATAAACTGTTCACACCAGAGGTGTGAAATATCGCATTTTGGCTGCTGCGGAGGCGATCGGAATCCGGCTGCGAAACCCTAATCTGTGTGCGCAGAAGTCTTTTGTTCAAGCGCTGAAGTTACCATGGCCTGCCGTCGTTGGAACACTTGACACGGCACCACAGTAACCATGTCCGTAATCCCAAAATGACATTAGATTCACACTGTATTGAATTTTACAAAAACCCTGACTTGACAACTAATTTCATGTTTATTGTGTCGTATTTGGCCTGAAGATGATACACCGAAAACGAGCTTGTTCGTCACGTTTTGACTTTTGATGAAATCTCCGAGTATATTTGAGCAGCTGAGACAATTCATGTTTATTGTCTATCCTCCTAAAGGATTTCAAAGCTTTGATCAAAATGTATCCCGTAGAATATGTGTAGAATTTTTTGTTGAGTACCAAGGTATTTCGATCGTTCAGCGTAGGCATTTTGGCCCATTCATTTTTGAATTCCGACTGGTGACAGATTTCAGTCGTTCAGGTTACAGTCAGTCTGGGCCAGTTCTACAGTTCGACGGATGAACCATTTCACACGCGTTAAGTGTATATTGGTCTTTCGATATTCAGTTTTCATAGACTACACATTAATCATCGGCGCATTCACTGAATAGCTTGCTGATTTCCATGAATCTTCTTACGTAATCCATTGCTTCAGTGGTAACCGCAATGATGTTTTTTTCTGTGCAGTTGAGTTGCCCATTTTGACGCGATTGAGCAGAGTTGGGAAGGTTTTACAATGAACACTGTTGTCTGCGCTGAAATCCGCGAGACATCCTGTAGATCTGTTAAGACCATTATATCAATGTTACATTGCAATGCACCTGCGCAAAATCATTCAAGTAGAGTGTTAAGCGTTTTCTTATTAGGGCATGGCCGCATGCAGCCCATCGTCATCATCATCATCATCGCCATCACGTATAGCAATAGGTCGGTGGTCGTCGCCGATGTTTAAATGCTATACAACAGTATAAAAAGCAGCCCCTATTCAAGGATCAATAAAAGAATAAGGGGGAGGGGTACTGCTTACTAACAATCACCATGTTTATATTTGAACACGATATGAAAGTGTTATCATCTTGCAAACAGTCAACTGAGGTATAGGTGAGGCTGAGGTGTCATCAGAAAGACAGTATCCATACAACGTCAGTAATCGCAGTTATTTTACAGACATATCGGTCAAACAACGAACTCATTCACACCATTGAATCCAACAACCCGCCGTCTCATCTAAAGTCTGCAGCCGTCGACTCCGTGGGTCGTGAGAGTCCGAGTCTGCGAGATATACTAGACCTACACTAGCCAACCGCTTGCTGAACGATTTCATTTCTTCAGGCCAAGTCATCATCTGTCTACCTGGCACCTTAATTCAGTAGACCGTAGCGACCTAATGAAAATAGAAGTATAATTTTGTAGACTTCTCTAAGCACTACTGATCGATTTCCAGCACGGTTCTGAGGCAGTTTGTTACACCTCCAAATTGAAAAACCGACAAATCACGACAGGGGTTGTCATAATGTATACAGTCAAATGGTTAATTTTGGAGCCACGTACCTTTATTCCCAAGCCCTCACCGCTTGTAGGAAAATGTGGTTAAACATCTACTGTATTGGTTACTTTTTCACTGAACTTCGTAATTCATACTGAGCCGCAGTTTAAGTTTTCACGATTTAAAGGCTGCCTACAAATATTCATTGATTACCAACCAGATTGCTTAAAAAACCATTTGGGTGACGTTTTGTTCTTTGGGAAAAGGTCATCAATAGTGCACATCCATGCACAATCCGGAGTTGAATTCCAACCTATGTTCTCATAAGACATTATTGTGACCACTGCACTATGGACCTAAGACAAGATGAAGCCAAATAATCTTATCAAAAAGCCTAATCATATTCAGATCCCCCAGATTGCACCAGCAGGAGGTAACCATTGTCTCTTAGATTCACTGGATGATCCCGCGAGTAGGACTTGTCAATTTGGTATTATGTAATTCGTTAAGCCGGTCGATATTCCCACCGAGTACTAATGGATTGCAGACGATATGCTTGATACAGCTTGAACACCACCCGCAATCTTTGCACTCAATCACAATTTTTAACCGGATCGAAATGAAAAGAAACACCATTGATTTCAGCATTACGTTTGAACGAACGATTAATGTGCATGTGGGACGGTGCTGTTGGCGAGTATGGTACTTACCTTACATTGGGCCCGATTGAGTTAGCATCAAATCTGGTACGGACGAAGCATTTGAAGAGAGCGAAGTGCAAGAATACCGTCTGCCGCGGTATTGATGATATGGCAAATTTTATTCCTTAGAGTAAAACCACTCTGTGAATGGATGTTAGCATTTCAAACAAAAGACTGACAGCTTCGATCATAGTTCTCTGAAAATGAGATAATAGTTTTGCTGAACAAATATTTCTTTCTGAATCTGCGATTGACTTAGTAATTGTTATTCTCATGGTTCATTACTTTTTTGCCCTTTCCCGTGTGAATTGGTAGTATTTGTTCATTCAGTTTATCCAACTATGACTTCTGTTTTGTGGACAGCTGAATCCAAAATATCAAAGGGTTTTGTAGACTATCGTTGTGGTTTACTGTGGTGTGCTCCTCAGAGCATGAGGTAACTTTGTTAAAAGCACCGAAATACAACATTTTCCCTCCGATTTGTGGTATGTGCTTTCCTTGTCGTAAGACCACGATGGAGGTTTTGCCGCTGCTGACACAGTTTCTGGTTTGCTAATAACCATGAGCTGTAAAGTTTCGATGAACATTAAACTACGTACGGCAAAAAGTACACGGCGACTCGGTTGTCTTATCCAAGCTATACCTAGGCCGTCTTCAATTGAGGTCAGTTCGATCATCAGTTGATATTATCAAATGGTTAACTGATAGTATTACGATGGAGATTCATAACAAGCATGTTACTGTTAAACAACTGTGTCGTGCCATATCTGTTTGAATTGATAATGTAAATGATAATGAATAAACGTGTGTCCTGTATGTGGAATGACATGGTTATTTATCTTCATTCATGCAGTATCTCGAATGATGCACGCGACTGATTCATACATAACGATGGTTCATAACCCGGTCAAACTGGTGAACAGCGTGAAGCATTTCAAAACCTCTTTGTATAACCAAGTGTTCCATTTGTCTCTTGATGTGTGCATGTGCTAGTGTGCACGTGTGTGCAAACGGGTAAGATGATATGGATTAAGGAATGATATCTTTTCTTTAGTTACTCATGTGAGATGTTAGTGAATTCTTTTGGCGGTTGTTGGACTACATACCTCAAAAGGAAAGTTATTTCGGCGACCGAAACGAATATCTCCAATTAACGAGCACACCTACACCAAAATATGAACCTAACAACTGATATCAATTGCTGTATAACCATTTGATAGCAGGAGATCTCGTATATTTTGTTACACATACTTCAGTGCTTGAATTCGTCACCATTTTCTCTGTGGTTGTGGCCAAGAAAATCAGAACACAATGAAATGGACAGGAATGTACTTTTCATAAATTTGATGGCCCATTAATAAATAATGCCCTCGCTAAGCCATAAGAGATTAAAACCGAAAGAATTTTAGATTTTTTAAACGTTCTCTTCCCCTCAGACAGCCTTCATCAAGCGACTTATGTCAGAAAATTGTCCAGTTAATATAAACCATATTCGTACTCGGCCAACCGAATAAGGACTTTTGGGAAACTATGTTGGGGTGTTTGTCAGCTACATTAGAGTTTGCTGCATGTGCACGATTATTGCTGTCATTCTAAGTAATGTGACGATCGATATTGTGGAGATAAACCTGAGAAATTCAATGGTCATCCTGTGACGTATCTTACCAACGCTCAGCTGATTTATAAGCAGTGTGTGCGTAACATTGCTTTGATGAATGTATGCAGACAGTACTGAACAACGAAAGATCAAACAGGTCATCATGAAGTGTGCTGTGCACTTCTAAAATTCACAGTACTATTTCTAGACTATTATCAGACTTTTGTTAGTACATTGCCAACAAAGTGATGACGAGTTCCTCGTTCGCTTAACCCTTTGAATGACCAACTTCCACAGAAGGTAAGATAGCGGAGTGTTTTGCTCACTGTTGTAAACACGGGATCACTCAGGTTATCTTCCAGATAGTAATTTAATCTCTTGAAAAGAGTACGTTAGGTACCATTTAGTTAGCCATTGGCCGGTTCGACGTTGATCTGGTTGGACAGCGCTGACGACATCTAGATATAGGCGCACTTTCGGTGACGCCATGGTTGTCTGGCTTAGATAATTGTACAATTCACAGCAGATGTTTGTTCAAAAGACTCATTTTATCACCAGTGTTGGCAAATGCCCCGCTGCTCACCTGATGCTAAGTGGTCCGGCTATTACTACTCACAGACGATTATCGCTGGGCTGATAGCGACCTCCCATTCATAACCAAAGGTTCATTTTGAACGTTGATCTAACTACTCAACTATTGGTCACTGCAGACATAACTCAAATTACTGGCTGGGAACAAAAAAGAAAGATGAGTTGTAATGCTCGGAAGTAATGATCCAGTTTTATTGAAAGGCGCCAGCTCCATTGACAAACAGCCAAGTCAAATATGCTACCTCAGACTGTCAAGACATGTCGTCCATGGCTGAAAGTGAAACTAGACTGCTACCAATATCAACTACTTGCTTCCCTGGTTTGTTTCAATACTGTGAATATGCCCGGTTTAGTCATGAGAAGAAACGCGTAGCAAACAAGCTCGTTTTCGGTGTTTCATCATCAGGCTAAATACAACACATTTATATGGGTTTGATAGGGGGGCGTAGATGGGGGGGTAGATGATTCTAAAAACCTCCGAGAGATACTGACTCACTTCAACTCTGTGCATAAGAATATTCACTTTACCCTAGAACCCGAATCACCCGCAGGTATAGCGTTTCTAGACGTACTCATGTCCCGTCGCGAAGATGGTACGATACAACGGAAGGTATATCGTAAAGCAACTTGGACGGGCCAGTATACAAACTTCAATAGTTTTGTACCACTAAGACAAAAGAGAAACCTAATCCGATGTCTAGTAGATAGAGCCACGAAAATATGCTCGAGCGACAGCATCGAAGAAGAAAGACAGTTTATATTTAATACACTCGTTGAAAATGGGTATCCGGAGCAATTTATTCACAAAAATATGCTAATAGGCGCTAAGATAGATAAACCACAAACTGCAGACAAGAAGTCTGTTTACATCTCCTTGCCCTTCAAGGGTGATAGTATCGCTGAAACCGTGACCAAGAAGCTTAATATAGCAATCAATAAGACATATTTTGCAGCTCAACTACGCGTTCAGTTTACCTCCACGCCAGTATTGCGCTCTCAGTTGAAAGATATATTGCCTGTTCATGCCGCCTCTTTTTGTGTTTACCGTTTCGTTTGTTCCTGTGGAACAAGCTACTTAGGCCGCACAACAAGGCGATTATCCGAACGCATTCGGCAGCACCAAGCGGTGTGGCTGACGCGAGGATCGATGAGGCCCTGTTCGTCTGCGATCGCCACGCATTTGATCGAATCAAACCATCTGATCAATCGGACCGAATCGTTCAGGCCAATCTACCGAATATGTGGGATACAATCGAAACAGGTCAAAGGTCGTATGCTATCAATTGTAGAGGCGATTGCAATTCGCCTATACTCATCACCACTATGCGCTCAAAAACGGCTAGTCAAAACGTTGAACCTTCCATGGCCTTGTGCGCAAACCCAGAACAGAATGATTGCATAGATGTGACGTATCTCCCGCAGATTTCGTACAACTCACGTGGTTAATATTATGTAACTAAGTCTCACGACTCAAACCAGACAGAAACTGTTGACTGAAATCTCTCGCTTCAGTATTATGTTATCTACCGCCCCCCTATCAAACCCATATAAATGTGTTGTATTTAGCCTGATGATGAAACACCGAAAACGAGCTTGTTTGCTACGCGTTTCTTCTCATAATTGCTTCCCGAAAGATATTGCTTCCAGGTGTTTTGGCGTAAATTTCTCATTTACCCTACGGGAAGGCTTTGTATCAGCCCTGAACAGCCTAATTTCAGCATACGGTCCGAAACCTCTTTCTTTCACTTTCAACCTGTTTATCGCTCCGGAACACATACCCTTACAATCGATCACTGCGGAGGCAACCTTCATTTCTAAGTAAACAGACCTTGTCCTGTCTTTAGACTTCTTCTCATTTTTCATTTAATCTATTATTACTCACTCTTTTCTTATTGTTGATGTTCTCACTTTCTGGACAAATGCTGGAGGTTTGGTTCTCGCCGCCTTGGAAGATGTTTTGAAATGTCGTTCAATCTCCTCAAGACTCTTCATTTAACCCCCTCAAACAATGAAGAATTGCCAGTGGCTGATGTTGGTAGTACCAAAAATATAGATGACGTAACCTATGGTTCCTTTCTTATGGACACAACTGTACTAGGCACCTCTACGATCCAATGTTACCACCTTTTGAACATTAGATTTTTGGTATTTTGTTTTTGGCCATCTGCGCTTCTCACTCCTTCAGGGCGTGTTTCGGAGAGACTTTCTCCGCCATTCTTGTTCATTTTGGTCAATAAGATATGTTTATCATCTTTCTACTTACATCTTATTTTCAAAAGTTCCGGTATTTCTCGAATGCCTCGCAAAGGGAGGTAATATGAAATTTCCCTCTCATGCAAGCCAACCCTCGTGGATTGATCATCTACGCTGACACAAACAGTGACGGATTGGACAGTCTTCACATGCAGTCGAACCTACCTGTCAACAGGAGTGAGCAACTTGGTCGAAATCTATCCTCATCGAAAGCTCTACTCCGCAGGTCTCTGAGAGGCATCTCCAACAAATCTTCCAATAACCTAACCCATACTAGTAGGCGGTGGGCGGAGAACACCAACGTAGCTCAGTAGAAATTTGTTTTGAATAGTTATGACCATCCCATAAATAGCTCCGAAATGAGAGCAAGATTCTTCCATCACTTATGTGCGCGTGGCCAAATTAAAAACCGGCATATAACCCACAAACTGTCGCAGCTCGCGGGAGAGACTGTCGACTCCGAAGCAACAAATTAACGCTGTGGAACAAGTTGCGAATCCGTCACATTAACAATTTGAACTGAAATCGGATGACATAGCTATCTCATCATGGCAGTTTAGTAGAAGCTGCAATATCATCGCCTCTCTTCCACGGATAAGCCGTATATCCGCTCTTGGTCCTCATTCTTCAATGCTGACCCAAAAATCTGCAAAAGTGATGCAGATTCCACAGCGTATGAAGCCATTTGATGTTCTTATGAAGCACATACGCTGTTTTAAAGAAAAAAGATCGAGTGACCCACAGGACCATTTACTGCAATTAAGTGCATTCTCCGCGATTAGCACTACAAATTCACAAGTGTCACTCACGAACCATTTATTCTAACCAATGGTGGACGTGCTCACCCAGTTTCCCATGGGTTGCAAGAACAAAACCTGACGACTTGCATTTTATCTACACACCGGTTTCCCCACAACCTTATGGATCTTATATGAGGTGAACGGACACATGTTTCACTAGGAACAGTATATATTGCAAACGCAGCAACCTCAGTGTACATCAGTGACTCCTGCTTACGTAGAGTTTTCGCTAAATTTTCAAAATTCACAGCATTATTTATGACTGGAGCTTAAATACCTTAGCCTTGTCAGAAAGTACCAGCCGCGACTATCAAAAAGGTCATACAGATGTTAACTATAGTTGATTCTGTTTCCACATTTTCCAAACTGCTGGAATCACGAATCCCATTCGAAACACGCTATCTAAACTTCAACAGGGCCTTATCCACGAACTTCTTACTAGGCCTTATTAAACCAGCCTGTCTAACATTTTGGTCATAACCGATTTTCAGTAGGGTTGTTGTTTGGTTTACCTGAGATGAATCACTAGAGCTCTTGAGTAGGCTCTAATTGACAACCGTCACGATGATTATGTCCAAATAGAGTTTACTTTATATACATAATTAGCCCTCCTGAAAGTAGTTTCGAGCCAATATTAGTTTGTCTAACCACTCTTCATTTTCAATATAGTACTTGTTTAGCTCATATTTGCCAGATTTTGTGAAGTGATAATATTTTCTTTTGGCTATTCACTTATTTGTATTTCATTCTGTTTGACATAAGAGAAAAAACATTACTGTTCGGCTCCAGCGCGTTAGCTACGAAATTCTATGGGAGCATTACATGCTCCCCATCGTGAAAACGCTCACATGTTAAATCTGATGTGATACAAATAACGGAGGAATGTCCCTAATTTGCATATTTTGTTATGCATCTTTTATGCTACTCATAAGTAGGCATTTTAGAATAATAAAATCAAGTACTGACTTCATCTGTTTCGATATCCCGAAATGAGTAGCGCTTTTCAAAAAGCATGTTTTAGAAATATCGTAGCGAGTGTCAAGCGGTGGGAGTGAGAAACAACGCGTCTCAATTCCCATGCATCTGAAGGCATGACGTCGGTTATGCAATGACAACGACCGTAATTTCTTTAGCGAGAGCTTATCTAAAACAGTAAATAGGGTTTTCATATAGATTGAACATCACCCACAATTGATCGCAGCTGTCGCATTCCCATAGGCTATCCAGTCGGGCCCTTTCGAAAAGAAGCACTAGACTCGAGTTTCGCTCTCATTAGAGCTCGTCAGTAGTGCATATCATTGCCACTGCCGGGACTTGAACCAAGGACATGCTGTTCATGTGCTTATGTGTTTGCTATGGAAATATGTTTTTCTACCTGTATGTTAGAGAGGTTTGTAATGGAAATTCTTCTCTATCATCTGCGAACACTAAAGATGTGCGCAGTTCGGTTGCAAGTTTTCCAGTTGAATGTTATATGAAGGTTTTTTTATTGTTGGCCATTTTATTTTACACAATTCCAAGTTGCGTTATTTTAGACGCCACCACATAGGTGACTAGTAAACTGACTTTTGATTCATAGCCCATAGTTGTTTCAGCTCAGTGCTTCCGAAATGTGGACCATGTGTCCATCGGTGTGACGCAAGGTCAGAAACGAACAACAATGAAAAGCTGGATGAGAAGAAACGAGAGAGAGGCTCTTCAACTTCGGAGGTATGGGTACAATGTTTGTTCCAGGTGTTCCATTATCTGAGACTGATAAACTGATGTGGTTGTATGAAGCTAAAACGTGATGATGACATTTGAAGTTATACGCAGTCTCACATATGATTTCGGCAAATATTACGCTTAGTTGTCACTGAGTTTTGATTTTATTGCTCACGTGATGTGTGTCGAATGAAGGAGGCGTTGAAGTCTTGATGGAAATTCTGAGATGGTATAGTTCATTGAAGCGTAGGGTGGATAGGATGGCAACGTTTGTGAACCACAGTTGCATTTTTCCTCAGCATAAACCTGAGAAAAATAGTCGGAGTATTTGTTATTACACCTGATAATATTCGGTGTGGTGTCTAGTACACGGCACTACTCTAGAGAAAGTTTTTTTTACTGTCAACCGAATTTTGTCGCAACAGAATGACGTTTCAATTCAGTACACATGTGCTATAGTAAGTGGTTCGTATATCAAGACAATTTTCAATTGACCGAAACGTCTAAACTTCAGTCCCAAGTTAGCTGTCTCCAGGTTTCATATCTAGCAACGGTCTATACAGCAAATTGGGCTGACTTAAAAGATGAATAAACACTGCTATTGTCATTTGGTTGCAATAAGGTCAGTAAGATGCTGAAAGACAGCAAATGTTGCTCTCTGTTCAAGATAATCTTTTGATTTGACAAGAGAACTTCCCAGTCGTCACATATATAATTTACAGAATAAACTGCGAATCACCACTGATGACACGTTGTCAACGTTAACGTAAACGCCGCGTTAAACACGTTTTAGCTGCAGCGCTTGATACTCTTTTATTAACGTTGGTGTTTTAATGAACAACCGGCTGGAAGAAATGTCAATCACTTTTTTCAACTTTAATCTCCTAACATGATATTTCAAGTGAATATATCTTTGAAAAAAAATATGTAGACACGTTGCATTGGGAGGTACGTCAGGCCACATGCGGTCATACTGCAGTGTACACAATGTACAATATACAATGTACACCATGGATATCTGCTTTCTAATTTAAGTACACACCAAACCTTAAAGTTTTTATTGTCTGACAGCCTCCATTTCTTACTTTTGCTGTCAATCCCCTTACGTTCTTACAAACGGAGCCCAGGTACCAAGTTCTCAGTATGTGACGTAGTTAGAAACATTTCCGGTTGGCCGTCTATCACCTGTTTTATAGTGACTGAGATCTCCTAACTCCTCAGCAGACGAGTGCAAGTTTATGTATACTATTTCTGTGAATTGTTTCTACCGTTCGCTCTTTCTCACGCTTGCCTGCTCGTAGGAGATCAGAAAATGCTATTGGGTCATGTGACCCTTTTCTCTACAGTTGATCATACTCAAAGCACTGTACACTTGTAAGCTGAAGTCATCTATCGGTGTTTTTATGTCTTTTGCTTGAACTATCTAACGAAATGTAGCAGAACTGGACTGTATAATCCCTCTCATGTTTTCACAACCATCTTTTTAGAAGACTGGGAGTGACCAGACTGTTGCTATCACAAGGAACACATTGCACCTTTCAAGACTCGTTTCATATGTAGCAAATGGTCCAAGAAATTCCGGATAACTTTGATAACTTACCTGTTGTTCGTTTGTCATGATCGTGAAATGGGTCGATTCCCTACGAGGATTAAAGTGCGTATAACGGAACCCTTCCACCGAGTAACTATTCTGGTCCGATTCACACAACCCTTTGGTGCAAGTTTATAACACCGTATGTTTTTCTATACTTTTAAAAGAATTATACAGTTTTGAAGACTGCAAGTCTAGACAACTCGCTAAGTTCAGCGGACAACTCTAACTCAGCAGGCACTTAATGAAATCAACAAATTGGTTGGCTACAGCTCTGTGCAAATGTTCACTTGGATCGCGAACAACCGGTGGGTCATTAGTTATTTGAAAAATGGCTGTAACGTCAACCTCCGTAAACCATCAACGTTTTACGAGATACCAGCTTATTCGCGAAGAAATTGGAAACAAAATCCATTGTAATATATATTTGGGTTTAATCCGTTGTGTTATAGAATCATCTAGATAAAGTCTGCCCACCTCACTTCGTTGCTCTACAGCAAACTACAGTCATTATGCAACTATCTTGTTGACCTTCATTTGACAGTTCTGAATACATACTTCTATTTTCCCTTGTTCTACTTGTCAAATGCTTCTCTTTATTTTTACTTCATATCATAACATACGAAGAGCTTGTATTTCCCCAGATAGTGTCAGTTCGTCTGCTGAAGCTGTCTTCAAAAATAATTAGGATTTTCGACTTTCAGGTGAACATGAGGGTGGAATGAGAGCTTTTTCATCAAAACTTTTTCAATATGGCCTAGCCTCTGGATAGTGCCAAACAAGACGCACAATACAGATATCATTCTACTCATTCATAATCTCGCAACATCACTCGTACCAATAGATGACCAGATGCTATATAAATACTTAACAACAGTTGCCATTGTTCGCCTTGGAAACTTCTCGCGCAAACCCCATAAAACTGACAGCCAAGTTTGCTAATTCTTTGTTGGCTAAAGCATAGTTGATGGATACGAAACAACTTATGATTGTTCGTGCCTGCATATAACAGGTAATCAGTATTCAGAATACTCGGGCTCGTTTGCTTCCGTCATCTATGTTAGAGATTATCAGCGCGATTATCACAGTTACACCTTATCTATCCGGAAAGTAGAAATGTATGGCAATCGTTCCTCATGATAAATTTAAAAAGTGAGGTAAGAAGCACAATGTTGCACGATTTATACGACGAGAGATTTCACTGTATTTTTACGGACGTTTATTATACGATCTTAAACTTTATCTAACCAAAACCAAACTGCAAAGCAACTTACGGTGATTGTTGTCGTTGTAAAACGCTTGCAATTCTGAATCGTGCTTCATCTGCAACATCTGTAGCCAGTTTGCTTGATGCAGGTTCAATTTTGGGAATTATATCCATTGGTTCCAGTTACTTCCATTGGATGTTGAAATTGAGTCCTTTGTTAAGCAGACTTATCTTATCCATACTGAGTGGTCGTGATGAGAGATTCATGATCACGTTTTCTGAGAGACGTTGCGTGACTGATAGTGGGGCGGAAGAAACGTGATTTAGTCTTCCGAAAAGCTTGTCAAACTTTCTTTTTTGACGTTCACTTGCTTTCGCGAAAAACTATAATTCACGCTGGTTAATCAGTTCCATGATACAGGTCCGAATATCGTGGGGTAATACATGATGGATGAGCCCATCTAAATTGTCACAACGAAAACGTATACATTCCAGGTGGTAGGTAGTCAAGTGTACTCGTTGCCTTAAAAATATACGTAAGGCTGTCAGTGCTGCACATTTTGAACGGACGCTGTTATCCGGCGTTTTGATTAGCAGAGAAGGTGGAATTACTTTTGCGAAAATACAACGAACATTGAACACACGGTGACTGACCCAGTTGGCATGTTTCTTCGCCAAAGGGATTCGGTTATTAATCAGTTGTAAGATATCCGCACCAAATTTTGTACGAATGAAGTCAAACAGTTTGGGCGTCGTGGTTAACATGTTATTGAGAAATGGATTGAGAATAATACAACGTTATGAGCAAGTTGTAATACTCTACGTTTCAACCACCTCGGGTGGCCTTCCTCAGAGTTGAAACGTAGAGTATTACAACTTGCTCATAACGTTGTGTTATTCTCAATCCATTTATCAACAACTTACGGTGAATTATAAATCGTTCTTCGGTGCACAGAGCCTACCATTGCCCAGGCAATGATAGGGTAACCAGTAGTAAATTTTTAGTGCACACAATGGGTCTATTTCCTTTGATGGCAACCGCCTCGACATATTGAAGAAAGCGCGGGTTGGTGGTCTTATGGATGAAGTTGCACTGTTTGGCCGTTTGTGGTTGATGGTTCAACAACAAGTGTTGGGCAGCAGCTGAGGTAGGATGCTTGTAAGTTCGGGTGGTGGCGGCGGCAGCGATTGGCTTAGCATCGACCGGTTGCGTAATCTGCTGTTTGACCCAATTCGTCATATACTCACTAATTCTGGTCTGCAACTGGCACTTGGTTTTGTCAAGTTATGTAGGTCTACACTCCTATTGATATTAGTAGATGATGTGGGATTTGGCGAATGGAGGCATTAGTTGTCCGACTGGGGGTGCTGGGATGCGAACGGTTTTCAAGACGTAACCAGCCGAGCGGAGTTAAAGACGCGACTAACAGTTGTTTGAAGATGGTTTTGTGGTAGTAAGCCCATGTCTAGGTTCACCTGTTTCTTTTGAGCCGGTTGACTGAATAAACCGAAAGGAATAGCTGCTTTCCACGAACCCATTCTTCAAGCTATTCAGTTCAGTATCCAATACTTCGGCATAATAACTACGTCTAGCCCTTCAAGAAGTATGCTGTTTAAACACCATTTATAACTGATTTGCATGAAACCGTTGAAGTGCATATACTAACCGGTCCACACGTTCCCACGATGAACAATTTACACAGCAATTTTCGCATGATCCTGAATAAGCGCGATAATTTGCTATTGTTTCTTGTTATTCTCATGGTTACAAGGTGTGATGGAACAGTCTAATTATCATTGTTTCTTAAAAACACTTGGACTGGTCAGTACTTGCACTTCGATATTTTACAGTCGATCACTTAAAAACATGACCTAGTCCGTACACTTTTTGGACGGGTTGGATGCACTTGTTCTAGTGCATTGTTGCACGTTGAACTGAACCGTTTTTCGAACAAATGACCCATAAAAATGACAGCTTGAAAAACCTCAAGTTATACAGCTCCAACCAATACCGTGTTGACCGAAGTATATAAAGTGAAGTGGTGTGGCAGCTGGAAGACAAAACAGACTTGATGCAACATACATGACCTAGAGGCAAAACTGCCAGGCACCAATTAAGGAACGTTGAACGATATATCGATCAGACAGTATCACTAACTCAGATCAAACATGCTAAGTGCACGTGTAAAGGAAACGGATAGTATCTTATGTCCGGAAACAGACGGCGAACTATTTGAAACAATCTTTTTGATCAACTTGTAAGGCACAATGTCAGGTATATGTTCAGTGTACTTTAACTCACTGTTGATTTTGGCATTATCGTAATCGATATTTTAATTTCATTGAGAATCTACTGTGACCTCTAGGCTAAAACGGTTCAATTATTTTTCCACTTGTTTCTGTAAGGTAAGTTGTTACTTTGGTGAGAATTCATTCACCACCGTTCCTGCGTAACCTTAAAAGCATTGTGTAGATGGATTACTGGATTTCAGGGACAAGAATGGCATCAGAAAACGTTTATTTGCTAGCTTCAACCGTGCGGTTGTTTCATAGCCACTAGTTCTTAGTTCACCTTGTAAGTGTCTATTTCAGTCCCATGCCAACACTATGCCAAACATGTGTTAACCTCTATGCACTCAAATGCTTGTTTCGCAGGTTGACTTTTTATAACTTGTGGTAAACATTCCCAATCACTTCATTCTCTATCTATATACTGTTGTTCTAGATTCGATAAAAGCAACTTCTACAGCCGCTGAATCGTTTTTTATACGATGTGCACTTAGTACTCAGTATTAACTCCACCTCTTTCACTCGCTTTGAATGACGCGCACAGTCATTATGTCATAAAAAATTCAAACAGTTGACAACTATATTTATGGAAAGCTCTTCCTTGTAGTTGCAATTCATATATACCTAAACAATTGGAGTGGAAAGCCATGGAGAGCTATTCAACCAACAATTTAGATATAATGAACGGTACACAGGAAGGACCTGTTGAATAGTTGTAAGCATAGATGTTTCGAGCTCAAATACCTAATCCGATTGCATGATTAGCTGTATAATACAGGATTTTTCTTCACCTACCTTCACTTACTTTAAACGGGCTACGATAATTCCGTCTCTTACTCTGTGTTACGAAGAGATATATTTGACTATATCCTGATATGCTGTTACTTAGCTGCATCAGTGTTTTATGTGTGATGTTAAGCAGCACATGTTGACTCCCTGACTATCCTAGTGGATCAATATGGGACCGCAGGACTTGGTTCATGGTTAACAACTCTCCATGGACTAGCAGACATATTAAATTTAGGTATGCCAGCGCGCATACTATTCTTAATGATCTAGTTTTAAGAACGCGAAAGCAGAGTTTTTAAGATGTTAGCCCAATAAGCTGGCAACAAACTGTCAGTGGGTTGTTTTGATATTGTTTTGTTAGTGCTGATGATTAGACACCCGATATTTCAGTTATTTGTACACAATAGCTGATAATATTTTGATACAGCCAACGAGTCATAGAGGAGTCGTTTAACTCTCACTTATCTGTCAGTCTCTGAACAATAGAAGGAAAGAGAACAGAAGACCTCAAGTGATGAAAGAAACATTTTCTGACAAAAGGATTCAGCTAATTTTGATTGAGATTGTTTGAATGATCTGGAGGAATCAGTTACTCACGTTGTTTGAAGTGAAAAATAAGACAAGCTTTTAGCTGTCATGACGACCAAGATGTTCTACTAAAGATATTAACATAGTAATTGTGTTGGTCAAATATAAGCTCAATATATCTCTAAAAGCTCAAAAATGAAAACTAGGATATGTGGATGTCAAGGACGAGGAGTGAATCCATCAAACACCCTCATTGCATACGATAAGAGATTCTGCTATGGTCAAGTGTGCGTTCGATTCGGTACGCTTAACTGCACTTGTAAGTGTGCAAATAATGAACTGGGGAGGTATTGTTATATACATAAATGCTCAGTTTGGAAGACCATCACATTGGAGAATTCAAGAGTGGTGTAGTTTCAATCTGTCGATATATAGCTGCAGATCCTGTTCCTGCATGTTACCATGGATTGGACACTAACTCTCGCTGCCCCTGAAAATGAGTCACAAGGGGTTTTCAAATTATGAGTTCACAGCCGATTTTATATACGTTACAAGTGAAGGAATAACTCTTGACTTACATGACTTGTTCGAGTTACTCGACTTCTTGGCCGGTAAGAATTTTCCAGTCGCACTCTAAAAATTGCATCTAGATAATGAAATGCCAGTGAATTAGCAAGGGTGTCCACATGACTGGAACGTTCACAGGGTAGATGGTCCTCGTGTGAAGCCTTTTACTACAATATCAAACTAACGAGTATCGGTGTCACAGGATATAGGCAAATGCATGTTAACCAACGGCATTGGCAAATGACCGTTGAAATTGTGCGGCGAAAACCAGCTAAGTGATAACTTCGTTTATTCTTAATTCAGAAACTTGATTTCTGTGTACCTGAACGGTTAAATAAAACAATCAGCTTGTTAATTTACTCACGTTTGCTCTTCGTGAAAAACTGATCGAGGATGAAATAGAGACTGAATCGCGAGTATACTTGCTACAGTTATCACATGATTGCCGTTGCTTATAGAACAGCACGGTTTAATTGGATAAAGCTTAAGATAATTAGGTTCTTTTCCACACGAGGCCAACACACAACGGCACTGAGGTTGCGAAGTATCCGACTGACTAAGACAAAAAATAACACCACCGGGGCAATTGTATCAGAATAAGGCTTTTTTGCCGATGTTATAATTGCGTCTGGGAACGTGATAATGATGTTGAACAAAACAGTATCACTCAGATGGCCTTCAAAGTTTGGACATTTTTTGCCACTGGAACGCACTATCGTTTACCATTAGTGCAGTAAGCTGCCAGTTACGTAACTTCAAGATGAAAACAAACGAGCCCAATCACAATCATTTGGGAGGCATAAACGGCTTAATAATCAACCCGTTTATTCGTTTCAAAACGATTAAAGTTCAACTGGCTCTGTTGACTGAAAACTCACAATGTTGTAATAAATTTACCATATTAAGCCAGTGATTCTTTCTGAGGTTACGTACAAACATTTGACTGGTTTTCATTTCACTGAGTGTTAATCACAATTCAGACTTCGCGCCAATGTTTAAAAAGGCTGTAAAACTGCTTACAATTGGATTCGAATTCTAAAGCATGTTAGCTAGACGTCTACCAGATGACCCGGTTCTGGCACATCCCTTCCTAAAAAGCCTGTAAAACTGAGTCTTATTTTCATTAGGGATCACAAAAAGGTTTGTTCGTAACGTCCTGCTACTTTTAGTCTCTTAGATGGGGATATTTCAAACACAGTGCTTAGCACTTCTGACTCCATTTTTCTAACGTCCGATCACAATAGTTTAAAATTTGTGGATTTCGTTTATTGCAGCCCCAGCCGATAACTGAAATCTGGTTCACATACTTACAGGACAAGTCTGTTGACCAGCTTACTATTGACCACATTCTAGCCATGGCCAAATTACTATGTCAATAAGTTCGACCACAGTCGCTTGTGAACACCGTTCAATATGCACGTTCTCATTGGGAGAAGGTTTCGTAAACTTATTGCTAACTCAACCCAACAAACCAACTGTCACGGTTTTGTAACCAACCCAAAATTACAGTTCTTGAAAGAGCAGCTTGACCATTAACTTCTTATCTACTTGCCAGCTACGTAAAACCTTGCACGAATATTTATCCTCCTAGATTTAAGAGCATGGATGTTGTGAAATATTTACAAATAATAAATCCCTGCAAGTATTCTTGTAGTTAATTAGATTTCACACCAGCATCTTGTCAGCATAAAAGCAACGTTAATGAAGCTTACGCTAGTTGAACAGACAGCAAGAATTTAGTATTACTGTTATAGACGCTTGTCTCAGAATTGACAAAGCTGCGGTTTGTTAGTGATAACTATATTTACAATAATCCGGAAGCGTGGGAAGTGATTTACTTTGTTATTCATCCACAGAGAATAGAAATAACAATGTGGTGTTATCTGCTATGGCTGCAAAACAGCTTCCAAACGATAACCTCCAAGTGCAGTTTATTTCATCAATGGTGTTTTTGCTGATATTTCTTATTAATCCACTATTGTTGCGCTGTGGAGTTGAGATTATTACCAAAATACGATAAATCAGTAGATCTGTTATTTAGTCGTGCACTTACAAATTTACCAAAAATTTGTTTCATTTTCGTCACCTTTTATGTAGGTTTGACTGAAACTAACATTCAAGTATAATACCCAAACGATCTTTTTCAAATTATCAAAGTACCTTTGACAAACTGCAATTCTCAGTAAGTAGTCATAAAACAGATTAGAAAAAACATACTATGGGTGCATGTGCTTTATGGTTCTTTGTAACAGTTGTGCTTGAGCTTTTATTTAAGTCGTTTGTAACAAAATGGGGATGGTTAAAGAAAACTGTCCTTTAATGAAGTTCTAGGCAAAACTTTGATGTTTGATTACGCCCACAATTATAAAAACGAAAGTAAGCACTGAGGAGCAGAACATTCAATATAAATGTAATCGTTATAAAACTAGTGGATGAAGTGATGTAGCTTGTGTCAGGAGGAGTTGAAATGATTATGTTGAAAAGGATAAAAATCCGTTTCTCTCAAGGAATATTTGGAAAACTATGTGAATTTGAATAGGTTAACTGTATATAACAAACCATGACATGAATTTGTTCTGCATATCTTCGTCAACCGTTAACGTGTGTGACACGTAATTATAGATACCGATTTCTAAATGAAATAGAAAGCATACAGATCAATCTCAGTAGTGAGTGATAGTCAAAGCTAAATGTTACGTTCCTAATCAGATTAAATGTGTAAAAATCCGGATAAGAAGATAAACATAGTACTCACCTCCATGCACTCAAGTATCTTAGAAAAGTTTGGATATTTTCTTCTTCTTGGGCATTCAATTAAGTTGTTCAATTTGATGTTTTGAGTGCTTGGTGTACTACAAGTCAACATGGAGAAGACAGTACTTGCAGTTTGTTAGGTGTGCTCGTCTAACTTTAAAAGCTAATTTATTTGTATGCTGTCTCACAAAGCATCAATAATCTGACAGTAGACACTTTCCAAAAAGTACTCTGTATCAAAATGAGATTAAAGAGAGCTTTAGATGGCAATCCGCATCAAGTTTTCTCTCATAAGGTATGATGTGATCAACATGTTTTTAGGACGATAAGCGACATATTTAAACTCGTTGAAAACAAAGACAGTGTTCTCTGTGGTTTTATCTGATATAGATAAAGAATCCTACGCTTTTGGATAATTATTTTATTCATTAGCTTTGCAACATTTATGTAAGCATTTAAACCGTGGAATTGTGAGGAGTCACTGGTATATAGAACTAAGAGTCATACATGGAGAAAGACCCAGTCATACTATAAAACTACGCGTCCTCCATTCGAAAGTAATCGTTGGCCATATGTTGCGATTTATTGCATTGCCGTTTACTTGTAATACGAACACTCACAACTTACAAATTCCAAACTGTTGAACTTTATTATTGGGTCGCCTATTGTATGTTTTAAAAAGACAAATGACAGTTAAACTTTGCTCGTCATGAGCACCATTTACAATCCAGATTAGTCTGTACGCCCACACTTTCATTTGAGAAATGCCTTTATGAAATCATCTTTGTAAGACTTTTAAGATTAATGTGCATACGTGAAAAGAACTTATATAGTAGGTCGTATGTGTTGACTATTCTGTTAAAATTTACCCAACAAACCCAGTGTTTCAAATCAGTGTGACATCTTTAGAGTGAAATAACCATTATTTGATATATTAAATATGTCAAACAAATCCGATGATATGAAGTTCCATACCGCTGATTCATTGATCAATCCAATGCTTCAGCGGTTCCTCAAAGTAATACCAGGATGGCAATAGTTTATGTAGGGTAACCTACATTTTACTGTGATATTATCAGGATAGCCCATTCACTACGGCAGATCGCATGATATACAAAGTTACGAGATCTGACTTAATAAATGTTAATAAATTTTGTTGCGTTCCTATTTCATTCACTATGGGGTTACTTGAAGGGATGCAGCGGAATGTTCTGTTGATAATCATTTCAAATTTATTTGTTCTTGACATCAGTTCTACCACGTTTGGATTACTTCGATGAACTTAATCATAAGTATTGCAAACTGCATCAACTTAGAACGATAAGATTATCCTAAAATTATATATGCGATGAAAAACGTGGCTTAACTGTAAATGAAGATTTGTGATAAAAATGTTGCGTTTGCAGAAGGAAGTGAGCATCGAAACAAACGCCCATCTTACATTGAAACACACTAAGGATACATTGTAATATTATGCGGAACCCAGTTGTTTGTGATAAACGTGACTGTTATTTAAAAAGAGATATCAAGTGGACGGTATATAGTCTCTGTCGGAAAGTACTGGTTGAATGTTACTGCAATTTACCATGCGAAATGATGTGTTTGCAGCAGTGCGTCGTGCGTACACTACCAATAAATAGAGCTCGGCCGAAGTCCACCATGGAAGCCCAAAATCATTTAGTCCAAGGCCAGACCATGAACATCGAAATACTATGTTCTACGGACAAAATACTGCGAGTGAATGTGTCGACTGCAGCAGTAAAATTAAGCAACGCCAATGTTGAATGCTTGTCGTTTTTTAATTAGGGTACGTCTGGGTCACGGATAAATTATAAAGGGACCAAAAAATGCAAGGGTATGTACGCAGATGTTGCAAATCGATCACAGCTGCTTACAGATATAAGTTGAAAGACAATAACCTTGCGCCTTCCATAGGAAATATTTCAAGAAACGATTCGAATAGCTCCATGAGTTCATTAGAAGTGAAGAGGTGTTTCCGATGAACGATATGCTTCCGGCTATTCAGCATCGGGCCAATAACGTAACATTTCGTGTCATCATGGTTGTCAAGCGTGCAAAATCAGAAGAAATTAGTCACATAATTACGTCATGCGGTTGTGAAATGGAGGGCAATTAGACAACGAAATTGACCTCTGGAGATGTCAAGTTGGTAACGGGAGGCTATGGTAACCGGAGGGCTTGCACAAATTTCTTCCTGGGGCAAAAGTGTGGATTGCGCAACCAAATTTCGCCAAAGGAATGGAATAGTAATGCTGATATTCCATTAAACAAAGGGACTTCGAAAGTTATTCGTAAGTTATTGGACGAAGTAGGTATCAGACAAATGATTTGACAGGGGGTGGTGCTACCTAAAGTCCTAGCGAAATTTAAACAATATTTGCCTGTTGAGAGAACATAGAATTATATAGATACGGGAAAATTTAAGGACTCTTCGTAAGAAAATATCAAACAGACAACATCAGAACTTAGAACTAGAGTAAATGAGCACCGAAGGAGCATTGGAGAAACACGCAGAAACCAGCGGTAGTGCCAGGCTACCGTCAACGATTTTGCAGTCGCTGGTCACACGTTAGACAAAAGCCATGAAAGTGATCCGGAAAATATCGAGGTAGTTAGACAAGGATTTAGAAGCGTACATGAATTTGCAAAGGTTGAGTGCGTTGTTAGTAGAGTTGACAGGGTTGAACTCTCTGGCCTACGGCGACCGGTCCTGAATGGATTAAACTGAATTGCATTAATGGCTGAATGAGACGACAATCTTGGTACAATAGTTCTGTGATTCACTTATCCTCATTCTTTAAAAACAACTGACCGTCCGACCGGCCTATCCGACAGTCTACAACGATTTCATTTCTGTTCAGCTGTTTGAGTGTCCTTTATTTATGATAATTTACAATCCGAACCCGATTTTGATCTCTGTAGATGCACACTTGACGCATCACCGGTTATCTTCTGCTTCGTTTAGTTGATCATGTCTAGCCGCCTCAAGTATAACTGTATATGTAACTTTTCAACTGGTCTGAAGAAGTCTCGGTGTCAGAAGTGAAATTTCGCTAATAAAACAAATCATCTATTGTTCACAAGTTGTTTTGAAATTATGAATACTCAGTCGATCTCAAGCATATTCCAACCACCTGATCGTGGTCTACTTTAGTCGTTCAATGTCTTCAATTATTTCTACTTCCCAAATATTTTATAGACGTAATTTGTTACATGTGCTAACAATATCGTACGTCACTCCAGCTATTCACATCCTCCGCGTTCTTAGTATTTAACTACCATTCTATCAATAAATAGGTTCAATTGACTGAATGCCGTTTCATTGCTTTACCTACTTCTTCCATCTTGTTTGTATTCCCATGCCCAACACAATTTTTATGGAAACATAAGCTTAATATTTTCTTCATTTGACTGGAACTAAAACACAAATAAAATTATACAGTTAATGTGATCATGGTTAACAACTTTGTAGGTTGTATTCACACAATAAGAGCAATTTTCAGATACTTATCCTTGAACTGGTCATTTTTTACTCAGATCCATAAAAAGCGCTTTAAATCTTTCAAATGTCCACTGATCTATTAGGCCGAATTCCTTTGGATGAAATATCTCACTTTGAATATAACATGTAGAGCTCGGCTCCGTTTCGTGTTAACTGCATATATGATTCGAACAGCCTCGTGAGTTTATTAGGAGTTAAAAGTTATTTTGGCAAACAGTCTGTTTCACAATCCCGTGACGTAATTATGTGACTAAGTGCTTTTGATCTTGCTCGCTTGACAGCCATGATGATAGAAAATGTTATGTAATTGGTTCGATGATGAATAGCCGGAAGCAGGCTGTTCACCGGAAATGCATGTTCAATGTCTTCTAAGTTAACGAGACAACACTCTTAGAAGTAATGAGAAATCACTAAAATAACAGACTTTCTCATCATCGTCATCATAGACAGCAATACATCAGTGGTTCACACTGATGCCAAACTGCCAAACAACCACGAAGAAGAAGAAACAAACCCTGTTTAGGAAGAGCGAAGAAAAAAAGGGAAGGGGGAGGGAACTCAGTCACTAAAAATAACTACGTCTACATTCAAACATACAACATCAAGGCGCCCACACCTTGCAAACAAACAACCGG
>JTDE01001556.1:13204-50050 GCA_014338405.1 Paragonimus skrjabini miyazakii | reverse complement strand
ACATCAGAAGTTTGTTGATGCAATACGGTAGAAGCAGGAGGCCAGTTAAATTGACCCTCGAAGTGTTCTGCCCTACGCTCCAACCTTCTGGATTTATTATAGATTGGTGTGCCATCTACCTCACTGATAGCTTCACTGACAGACGGTCGCTTGGGACCAGTGGCATGGACCTGCTTAATGAGTTTGTCGCTGTTCCCTGAGGCAAAAGCGATATCCATTTCTTTAACTTTTTCCACTGACCAAGCCTCACGTTTAGTCTTTAGACTACGTTTCAGCTTCCTACGGATATCTCTTCTAGACTTATTATGTGAACTACCAGGAGGAATCTTCCGTCTGGCTTCTAACAACTCCAGAGTTTTCTCTGAAATCCAATATTTGTTAAACTTGTGTACCCTTGTGCTGCATGCTACAATACCTGCTTTCTGAATAGCCTGTGCAATTTGTATCCAGCAGCCATTATGGTCTTCGGAGTGAGTATCTCTAAGACAGCTTTTCAAGCTGGTTTGGTACTTATGCTTTATCGATAGTACAGCCGATGTTTCATCAGCCATTCGTTGCTGTTGTTGAGGTCATTGACCAAAAAATTAAGAACAAAATGACAACCTACCAATGCGTGATCTGAGTCCAAGTGCGTGCTCCAATAAGAACGACAGTCGTGAATAGTACCACGCCACCTGTAACTAACAGCTATCTGGTCTACCTGAGACCAGGCCTGATTCGGAGAAGGCAGGCGCCAAGTATTTCACTGACGTGCACGGTGCTTTAAACTAGTGCTAGCTAAAAATAGCTTATACTCAGCACACAGCTGCAATAATCGCCCACCATTATCTGACCGATGTGACGCTATCGCAAACTTGCCACCTAAACGAGCTTTGGCCTCACCAAGGCGGCCGACCTGAGCATTCATATTTTCGGCCAGAACGACTATATCAGAGCCACGTGTCGACCGAATGAGAGCGGCCAGATACGAGTAAAACACGCCTCCGACGCCAAGGTCACGACAGTCAGTAGGAGCGTAAGCTGACACACTGAATAAATTTCTGAAAGTCTTGCATCCAGAGCTGGCCTTAACGCAACCTGCCAAGCGGACGGCACAAAGTCTACTGTTAACAGGAATCCAATCCATCAGTTATGCTGCGGCTGTCGAGCTAAGGACTATACCTACTCCAGCCTGATCTGTAACAGCGGCTGTGGAGTCACCCGAAGTATATAACCAGTATCGGGTAGACAATGCGGGTGCTGTTAGTTCCATACGCTGACTACTGTCCTGGATTCTGGACGATCGCAAGCAGACGGTTGCCGTGTCGAAAGGGCAGGTACCTCTCCAGGATGGTAAAAGTGCGAACTTAGTTTGATGAGCACACAGTGAAATTAAGTTATCCTGAAGGTCCACCTATGTCGACGTACAGAACGTGGCTAACCTTCAGTGGAATCAATCAAACAAATCGCTTCCAGTGCAAAATCCAGTTGTGACAATCGTGACCCTGCCTTCATAAACTTGACTAACCCCAGTTGAAATAAGATGTGACAGAAAGATCAGAGGACTGCCACTACATAATGTTGCTGGAAACAACCAAAACAGACGACATCGCACGGAAGAATGCCAAACCGAAGTGGTCAAAAACTGTATCCATGAGGTTTGAATTTACCCTGAATCCGCGATGACCCTGTTGCTGTATGCTTCGCGCCACCTGGAGATATCAATAACAGTAATTCTTAATGTAGGTGTTAGCGTAAAGCACCCTGAATAAAAGACATTCCTACTTCGTGTCTGGGCCTGACCATCAGAACGACCTGCAGACTTCTAAGTCAATTATCAAATTAAAATCATTTCGCAACCCTAGTGTGTCATACGCAGGTGAAGACTATTGGAATGCACTAAGAAAAATTCACTTTGTGAAAATGTGTGTAAGTCAAAAAGCGGTTTGGAAGGGATAGTTGTAACTACTTTAAGCGTACTCCTTAGCTTAAAGCATTTTTTAACGTTTTTCAACTTTTCAAAACGATTTTTTGTCTTCAAACAATTTTTGTCTTTAGCGGATTGTGAAAGCCCAAGATCACATTCACAGAAAAATAGTGAACTTTTCGTTGTAACAAATGCAAAAATTCGATTAGCAGGATTAACGTGACTGAAAGTATTTGGACTGAATTGGCTTTCGTATCTGACCATCTGTAATTAATTTCGTACATATACATACGTATATATATACATATATGCCTCACTGTCCACTGATAGGAGATCAGTCGTATATTGCATTAATAGTGTTTTCGCATTATTTCTTGCATTCTTCTTGAAAATGCTAATCTATTTCAAAATCGGTTGTCATTTACGACTGGGTCTGACTAACGTGCATTGTCGGTCAACCACCAGGCAAGCAACAATGACAAAAGCGCTATCTGACAAGACATATCTGACCAATACAGTAACGTCAAGATATGACAGTTGCTATGTGCGTGTCTGTATACATAGGCGGATGATAAATTGACATTTGTCAAACACAAACCTGTCTCCAGCCTGTTCACCTGCAAGCATTGCAAACCGGGAAGCGAGCGATGGAAAATTCGAAAATGAGGTAGAATCACGCAATCCACAAATGGATTGTCTCAAGTTTGAAGGCTTCTAAAAAAATTAATCAATAGTGCATCAGATTTTGCAGTTTCACTAAAACTTCAAGTACTTATATACGAACATGGTTATGTAAAGCTATCGCTTTGAGTACACTTAATCATCAGGTGTTGAAGCAACTTGAAGCAGCTAAATGACAATATGAGAAGGACTGTTTATACAGCAATGTGCATGAATTGCTGCCTAAACCGGTTTTCTCAATTGTGAATGACAATTACGGGTAAGGAATTTTTTTCACTCTGTGTACGCGTGAAGTTTTCCGACTTTTCCGTTCAAATTTATTTCTGGGATTTTCACTGTTAGCACGCACATAGTGTTTTATAAAGCATTGTGATTGTCTTCTAAGGGCAGGATTTCTTGAGCAGTTCATGTTGGAATCCAGCAACGCCACCGATAAGCATTGGCATTATCAACTTATGCCAAACCATTTATAAGTATTACAGTATCAGTGTTTGGGAAAGCCATTCGTGGGTAGATGTCCGCATTTCTTTAATAAGCAGTTTTATTCTTTTTAAAGAATGTCGAAAAATTCGCAGTTCTTTCCTGTATCGATCGGGTATAAATGTTAAAACTGATCTGATTTGATTGGTTCATATTTTAAAACAAACGTCAAAAACGAACGAGTGATACACATGTCTTGCGAGGCAGTAAGGAATTTTTCCTCATTCGCTTGTACAATACAGCCGATGTTGAGACGAAATTATTTTTGCTGTCTGTCTGGCATATACGAAAAATAAATGACTGAGACGATTTTCCGTTGAGGTTCTAAGTCCTGCGGATACACAGATAGT
Organism: Paragonimus skrjabini miyazakii; assembly: GCA_014338405.1. Classification (NCBI taxonomy): domain Eukaryota; kingdom Metazoa; phylum Platyhelminthes; class Trematoda; order Plagiorchiida; family Troglotrematidae; genus Paragonimus; species Paragonimus skrjabini miyazakii. The sequence goes on along the minus strand of JTDE01001556.1, from coordinate 46,633 downwards.
GACTTAGCAGAATACTTAGTAGTTTGTTTGATTTATATTCATTATGGTTAGATCGAGCCGTTATAGGTTGAATACTTGTGGTGTACAATGGGTTGGTACGAACAGTTTTGTTGTAGAATTGATACTGGAAGATCACAAAATACACAACAATGAGTTAAAAGCTTACTGATTTACGGTTTGTTCAAAATTCTTGTTAATCACTAGATAATTATTTACGGAAACGTAATCGAGAAAATAAAACCTTGCTACCAATGAAGAGAAAGAAAACAACGGGTAACAAGAAAAGATGATTACTTACTAGTAGAACAGTACAAACATTGTATATTGTGTCAATCAGACAAGTACTGATGCCATTATTGCCTAATTATTCACAAGTTCTGACCAGGAGACTCTTCAGTCTACTGGAATTTCATTAGTCGTCAATACAATCGGCTTTACAAAGACTGATAGGTATGCTGCTAGTGTGACAGCATTTAGCATGTCCTCTGCATTATTGACAATTTTTTTCAATGAACAAATGCGTAATCTGTGGTTGGGACATGTCAGACCGACAGAAGTTCCTGTGGGACTATGAAGTCTTCAAGGGATACACTTTACGTAAAAGAAAAGGAATCTATCGGAAACAGTTGATGTTCTAATTTGTAATAAGACAGAATTGCCATTGGTTGAAGAAACTGTGAGAAATGCAAAAACACTAAGTACTTAAGATAGATTTGCCCATCTGTCTGACTCAGGAGAACAGGAGAATATTTACATCATGATACAATGCAGTTTAGCACGGCGCAAGGTAAGCCAAAATAAATCCGATGAGAGTTGCCTCTGATAAACCTGTTTGTGGCTTGCTGGCTTGCACAGTAACATTCCCTACCACTAAGAATGTAAACTTTATTCTAATTATTTTCATAAATCCTTGAAAAAAACTAGTGTTACATTAAGCGTACAACACAAATGCACCAAATCCAATAGTACACTGACATTCTAATGAATTCGGTGTTTGAAAGTTACTTAGGTGGGATTTTGAGTAATGGGTTTATCAAATTAAGTCTGGTGCATCGAACGCTGTTTCCATTAGTTTTGGGATATGCTCCACTACTCGGTATACTTATGTAAACGCCAATGCAGTTGCAAGTGAACGGGTACATAATGTGAGAAGTAGAATTGTTAGACAGATGGAAATTAAGGATAAACAGTCTTTGGCTGGTTTGAACTCTCTGCAAATGCGTAGCTGCATGTCTGCTGGCTAAAGCAGACTATTTTGCATAAGATAGCTTTTGCTAGATGCCGGAGTAGTTGAAGCAACCTGTCGAATTGCCGTGGATCTGTTTACATATTGCTTGGTGTGACTGTAGGCGTGTTTTGTCCCCATTTGTCTCCACCAGTCTAACTTACTTAATCTAGAAGTTTCACGTTTGCGATTAATTAACACAAACGAAGTGTGTTTACTGATGAGTAGAAGGGGATTTTGATTTTCATATAGATTGAACATCACCCACAACTGATCGCAACTGTCGCACTCTCATAGACTTCCCAGTCGGTCCCTTTTGAAAAGAAGCACTAGACTTGAGTTTCGTTCTCATTAGAGCTCGTCAGTGGTGCATATCCTCGCCACTGCCGGGACCAGAACCACGGTCACGCTGTTCATGAGGAAACCGTGTTTACCACTGCGGAAATGACCTCATATTAGGCACGACCGAATTATCAAATGTGAACACTCAACACTCAAGTGTATTTAGATATCGCAAAATTTGTCACATTTCTGTTCCACTGAAAGGGCAAGTAAGATTGTGAAGAAGCTATAATGAAAGTGGTAGTAAAAGATCATTTGCAAGTTGACTGTTTCGAAAAGCTGGAATAACTGTGACGTGGTTAGTACGGAATTTGTCCAGTTTTCGCGTTTCGGTGAGGAGTGTAGTTGACATAAACATTTCTGACTTAGCATACGTTTTAGTAGACATTTACGTTTATATTCCTTGTAGCTAACTCCGTTTGATTCGAGTAGTTGATTACGTTATAACACAAAGAGATTTATGGTTTTATCTGGCTTTTCTAGAAACTGAATGGGAGATAAGGTCATATTCTGCGAACGTCAAGCAATAAACACCTGACTGGTTTAATAACCCGTTTACTGTCAAGCGGTGCCTTGTCGCTTAGACTTGGCAATAACATATAACTGTTTTCTGGACAAGCGACCAAAGAGATAAACTAAAACGAAACGTTTTATGCGCAATATTAGGGGCATCCAACAAATATATGAAATTGTTAGTATGTTGGTGCAGTTGTTAATTTAACCTCAGGACTGCGAAGTCGGCTGGACATAGTCGGTTTATTTGAACTAGGAATAACTGAAGGAAGGGCCATCATCCACGTATACACGTGGTAATGCATTCCTGTTAGTCTTGGGAACAGCAATCAACAGACAGTTAACCTACCTCAGGTTAACAGTTTTGGTACCGACTTCTGCTCCAATGAAGCAGAGTGATAATTCACGATGGTCATGCTCAGACTCCATGATTAGCTTTGTTCTCGCTTGAGGTTCTTAAGTAGTTATGAAGCAGACAAAGTTCACTCTGGTATCCCTCACGTTTTGTCACAAATTTCCACCCATCAGGCGGGTGGTCCTGTGAGTATCAATTATGTCATGTTATTTCCTCTGATTGTTATGGAATGTATTAATACCAGTTCAGTTTGAATATGAATATTCCTCTTCAGAAATGTGACAACGAGACTGAGCGTTAAGTAGGATGATAGACAAGTTTACCGGAAGTTTATTGCAGCTTACATATTCTGGTTGATGTTTCAGTCAGAAAACTTGGTTTTCCTGATTACGAGATATACGTGAATGAATTGCGTAAAAGGGAACGGAGAAAAACTCAAGCGATTTCAAGAAAATTAAAAACCCACTCACGGGGTTTGAATTCAATTTCTAGATTACTTTATGCCAGCAGACTAGGTAAGACATTGAACAGATAGGCCATTTTTCAGCCATCATCTCAATATGGTGCACGTTCCATGATAAACACTCTCAAGACGTTAGTCACCAGTTAGTTAGCAGTTATGCGGAAACCTCCTACAAAGATGATCTGAACATGATTCGAACAAATATCCTCGGTGTTCAGGCCTAGCTTCTGTGCACCACATTACTGGTTTTGTGAACATAGCAACTGAAGAGATGGCCGAAGTACCTGACATGTCAGACAGTAACAGTCCGTATATATGAATGACTACAGTCCACCTCACGTTGTCCTTTAGGCACGCGCCGTTACAAGATGCTACCGTTGTCCATTAGGCATGCGCCGTTACAAGGGGCTACCGTTGAACCAGATGTACCGTGAACAATAGAATCGTCAAAACATCAAAAGTTGTCAGTTGAAATTTCGTTCACGTTGGCTGGAGGGAATATTAGTATTATGTCATAATGCTCGTTCGAATGCCACCGTTCGAATAAGTGTACAATTATCAATTCCAGTTGTTACGTTAGCATACATTACAAGTTGGCAGCTTAAGTTAAACCGCGTCCTTCCAAATCAACGGAGTGTTAACTGATCATACGATAATTTCCTAACGTGACCGGAGGCAACATTATAGGACATACTTGACTGTCACAAGTTCCTGAATAATCCAATCATTGGGTAATTAATTTTAATTGTGAAACAAGAGAAGCAAATAGATATGTAACTGCGGTTCGGGGGAACTTACAAGATGAAGATGAAGAGGTCGCCCGGAAAACTGACAACCGTAACTGACACATTGATTTTCTTATTCGGTCTAAAATAACCACTCTAGCCATAGATACCACTGTGAAATGAAGTTTGTTTTTATGTATGTTTGCCCTTATTACTAAAAATATTCGAGTGAAAAAGTTCTCTGACGATTTCATCTATTTTACACACATAGTTTATATCTCAGCCTTTTAGCAGAATATTCTGCACAGCTTTATAACTGAGCAATTTCATAGCTGTGCAACATGTAAACCAGCCGTTTACACTCTGACTGTCCGTTACACTTTAGGGCAACGTGGAGACATCAGGGGACAGCGTTCTTCAAAAGTAGGGGTTCCAGTAACAATCCTGAAAAAGGAAACAACAAGAAACAAGCATGAGCCAAAGGCTCAGTAAGCCATGCATACAATTTACGCAAACGAAAGCTAAAACGGTGCCAACAACACAGCAGTACGCTCCGTTACACAATTCAAATTCAACGTGTGTGCGCTTGCTGGTTTCGACCGCACGTTACAGCTTGCACTTTTTAAGGTGTCCTTCAGTGAAATTCTTTAAATTAAATAAAACACATTTGACTTATTTGTATCATATAAATTTGTTGAGCTACGAGATGATTATCATTCACCTAACCATAAAACGAGTGTGACTTTTACAAATAAGGGATAGCACTGAAGCTTGCAAACTGGCTGAACAACAGATTTTCTCCGAAAACAGGATTTCTGGAGGAAGATCAAAGTATGGTTCTTCGTATTCGACAAATTTTTCTAACAAAAGTTTGACCACATATATTTCAGTGATTGCAGTCAGTTGAAATAATCGCAGGAATGAGGAGAATGTCAACTGTAGCATACCGTTCATGGAACGACTGGTCAGTTGGATTAGTTTTGGTATAATGAATTTCCTAAGAAATATAAAAAAATTAGCCACACTGTGATCACGTGAAAGTTTTAACTTCATGAAGCAAAATAGCACTTCGAAATATGCAGTGTCTACTACAGAGCATGTTGTGAACATAGAACAGAGCTTCTCAAACTGAGAATTCGTTACTTTATATCAGTTAGATCAAGTAAGAAATCCCTGTTCCTTCAGAGACCTTGTTACAGCGATATAGTAGAACACACCACTGTATCAGCTAGACGGGTCACAGTGCACGGGTAAGCAGTGTTTATACAACGAAACGAAACAAGAATCATACTTGTTAACAACAAAAACTTTTGTGATACACTTCTATGATACTTCTGCTGGCCCAAAGTTTGTTCAAAACAAGTCACTCAAAACCTCGAAAGCCTGAACATTTTAACGTAAATCTGAAGACAACCAGAAGACACGCAACTGAGAAGAAGACTATTCTTATTTTTATTCCCTACGGAGACCACAACATAAAAAAGACGTTCAACGATGTTTTTAACGTCACTCATTTTGCAATAAAACGTGATTTATCATCCTTACTGGTTTGATCTCTTTTGCTGGAAGGCAAAATACTTCATGCTTGTGTGAACTGATTCAATATTTAGGCACAACAAAGAATTGAGCACAGTCATACCTGTTCACATGAACACACTAAACATCTTTTCAGCTTTATTCATTCATACACTAACCGAAAATCTTAGATACACACTTACTCTACATCTGGTCAAAACAAGGGAAAATCGATGGCTTGTCTCTTTAGATTAATTTGGTTTACATATAACAGGTTATATTTCAGAATTCGGCCAGATAATGCTGCCAGATCTTCTATTGATCCTAATCTTTTTCTCGACTGGCTGTGTAAAAGTGATTTTTGTCATCACTGGGTTGATAAAACCATTCATGGACAATCAACATACACTCTGAACTATACTTACGAGGTGATATTCACCATTCCATATGACATTTGTCCCAGTGTTTGTTCGTTCCATGTAAATATGATTGTATAACTGTTTTCAATTTTTACGCTGAACAGATCAGCCCATAGTTCCCAAAATTTGTAAGACTTGGATTCTTGTAATTGACGCGCCAATTCTGCATTAGTTCGAATGGTCGTAACTGACTGAAGTGACTTGTGTGTGCCACTGACTGCAAGGCAAAACTTGAAGTTACCATCCAAAGCCAGCTCATTGCCCACCTCTTTCTATACGTATGTGCTACTATAAAGCTGTTTAAGTTTAGAATGGTTCTCTCCGTGTTATTGATAGCTGATCCAAGTAAGTATGCAAAAACTGAGGCCATGCGCTTACACGTGTCGTCCAAAAACTGATCCAGTTTACATGCTGATTTTTACGGACGTACGTAAGCAGCTGAACCTAAACAAAGTCTTTTTGATCGGAAACAGCGACCCACCATCACTCAGAAAGAACCCACTTATGTGAACCGGAAAGACAGAATTCATTTGAAAACTCAACCATTGAAAGTTAAACGCGCTCACGCATTATCAAGCGGGTTTCAGGACCAAAACATGACCTATAGGGTAACCATGACACAGAAAATTTTTGCGCGATAATAGACAGGAATCTTTCAATCTTTCAATAAGAAGAATTGAAGCAATACAGTGCTGTGTAAAAGTTTGAAAATAAGTATTGAATGTCCGTAATGGAACATTATCATTGAGAGATGAAACAGTCTTTCTTGCTTCCATTTCAGAGGATAAGTAAACAAAACCGCATGCGGGTTTCACTGTTTTTAAGAAATACAATACCTTATAACGTAATGAAGTAATCGATGAGACACGAATAGTAAATTAGTGGAGCAGCAACAAGTTTTAGTCTAAAAGTCTTCTGAAAGAATTTTTTTCGTTTGGTAAGAGAGAGTCGGACATTTTATTTCTGGCCATTGGGAACTTACAGCTGGCGTCAATTCTACGAAGATCGTTCGTCAGACATGTCGGAACTATTAGTCTGTGCCGAATTCCTTGCTTGTACTGGCTTGTTATCTTCTGTATATAGGGATATGTTTTATTTCTTTGTGGGGAAGAAGTATTCGTTATTTGTGAGAACAGATTATAAACGACAGATTTTCAGCCTTTTTCGTTATGCTGAATGAAATCGCAGTGTACTTGCTTACATCTTGCTGCGATTCAACAATTTCATTGGTCCCTTGGAGAGCATGGCCTGGAGAGATGGAATAGGGTCCACAATACTATTATCACTTGACAAATTCTGATATTTTTCCATCTTTAACCGATATCATTCAACCTGCACATGTTTTCAATCAGGCTGTTATGTTTCTATTCTGTTCATTATTTGCCGTGCGATCCGATGTCCATTATGACGAGTTCAGGGTAAAATAGTATTCAGCACTTTGATCAACTAAGGATTAAAATCCCATTGAAGCCGTTTTTTTTATTTCCGCTTTGATTAGATATGTGTGGCAAAATATTACTCAGAATATTAGTCCGTTTGTTTTCGAATGCAAGTTGCAAAGGACTGACACACTTTTCGTCCAGCAGAATAGGTGGATTTACCTAGTCAAATACGTAAATAATTACTACAAGTTGGCTTACCGAGTTACCGTTCTGTTTAAACATTTTCACGCGAGATATCTTGTGCGGATAAACGCTCTTCATTATTATTTTGGTTTGTTTGATGAAACCCAGAAGACGTGCCCCTTCCGTTTCACTGTCCTCGTAATTTCTTTTAATAAACACAATAATTTGCTGGGACTGTCCAGAAGCTTGAAGTATTTGGGGTTCTTCCGATCGGAAACAGAAGGGTCGACCAGCCCTGAGATGTCAACCAAACAGCGATGTAATTTCAAATTGGTCAATCCATTTGGAAGGTTGCCACACCTCCGAATGTGTTGCAAGTAGCACTAAATTTCCTAGGTGGTGCAAAATAGGTTGCAACGTCAACCTGGATCACCTGGCGTAAGCTTTTCAACGAGAAACAAACAGAATAATTAAAAATAGACTGTTTTGTAACTCGGGGAACTGATTTCATTTTCTTGGAGCTAGTTCAACATGTTCCCAGCTGATTATCAAAATCTTCAGCTATTTTTGATCACCCGCAACATGTACGTTCAACAACTGAACCCATCCGTCCGCCTGTGGCAAAGAATCGTCTTATAGTTGATGGCCAGCTGGATATTTATGAGCATATCTCTAGTTGATCCTGAAGTTCAATGGTTATCCTTGGAATGGTATATAAGTTCGACATTTTTTTCTCGTAGCTAAATCCACGTTTATTGATCAAACAGAGATTTACTTTTTATGAAGATTTGACAGGTCTAGCACAATGCACCACCGACCAACACTATAGACCTGTAAGGATTGAGGGACAACAGCACGAAATTTGTACTAGCTAATATCTGTGGACGTGAAAACAGACACCTAAGATAGTCCGATATCATTCATTTACTCGAGTTGACGTTCAGCTTATATAAAATCGAACTAACTTAAACGTTTACGTCAGGAAATCATAATCATGACCAACAGCATGGGCGGACAAAAAACTGGTGAGAATTTAGTGTGTCTGGATGATCAGTCAGTAAATTTTGGGTTTTTATGGCTGGTAATGTATCTTCACCTCACAAACCCTGAGTTGTTAACAATAAAGCTATTTTTATTTGCAAAGGAAGCGATAAAACTCGCGTTAATAGGCGAATAAATTTCAAAGATCTACGAAAGTATTTCTGTCTGAACGTTTGTACCGTTTACAGTTGGCGCAACTTGCGATCCAGTGATTGGTGAATACAGTAGCAATCCTTGACACTTATCCGGAATCATCCTGCAGGTCACAAATGACGATTAATTATGAGAAGCTATGCAAGTATCTCTCTTGAGAGATAAAGAAGTTATCGACTGCAGTGTGGAAAGCATCTCTCCTTCTTCCTTTCTTCTTTTAGGAATATCGGGTAACTTGAACACTATTCACGCTTCTGAGCGTTTGCACATGATTTACTGGTCATATCTATTGTAAAGTTACTGGCATTGTTGTTAACATCATGATCTCACAAACATGAGAGTTGGAGTTTAAACTTCAGATATGCATTACTTGCGAGCTCTAATAAAAGTGAAACTTGGGCGTGGTGCTTCCTCAGGAATTGTGCTAGCTGAAATACTTAATGTATGCAATGTTCAGCATGAGAAACTATTTTGCTAAGGAAAACTGTGCGATCTGCAGCTGTCCACGGGTCATAAGTAGCTATGTTACGCAGTCCTTACTACCGTTAATTCCCACACTGCTGCACTTCATAGACCGTATCCGTAATTCCACATGGCTACATGAAATTAACGATTGTGTATCTGAAGCCGTTAGTAAAAATTCGTCAGTTAGCTTGCGGTGGTACATGCAGATTCAACACATGTTTATCAATTGGAAACGTCAGCTGAGCGTTCTGATCTATGTGCCTCTGAGTTCACCAAATTTCTTTTATAGAGTGAGATTAATTTCTTCACAGCGTTCACAATGAGCCTTTCTAAAGAACGATGATGGTTAGATAATTTACATGGTGCAGAGCAATTTTTCGAGTAAAGTAAATCTTAGAAAATCTATAAGCAAGCAAAAAGGACAAATTCTTAGTCAGATAATTAAAAGCTACGATTTTTAACATCAACTTTGCTACAGACACTCCCCTTATTTAGGAACAAACATATGTGATGTGTATAATAACGTACCTATAATAATAGTCAAAAGCCTTAAGTAGTAATATTTTTAAATTCCCTACTCAGTCCAACGTCCAAAAATGAATTTCCGCCATGCATATTTTTCTACGTGAATTTGAGGAAGTCTCATGAATGACAAAATTTTCATTCATATGGAATTGTTATAACTCGCAAAATATGGTATTTACGTAATCTTATTTAATGTGAATCGGTGGTTGTCACGAAAATGGAACAGCAATTCCTTTTGAATATTAATTAATACACACAATTAGACCTAAGAAAATCAAGGGCTAACTTCTAACTGCTGCTGAATGTACAGACTCTGTGGATGAGTGAAAATCTATTGAGATGAAAAAATTGATGCCGGATGATTAGCGCATCTAATTTTGTGACGCTGTGCCTCGTACAATACCTGAAAATAAGAGTTTAAAACAAGATTGAACAATATCTTTTAAATCTTTTGGTTAAAACTGCAGAACCGTCAAAGTATCAGGAATAAAGAATGAAATTTGTAGACTTCACAGAAAAGTTTTTAAATCAAATTTTGTAGAATGCTTACTTGACCGGAAAAATCCTACGCATTCGCCCAGCTCTTTTGGATGGGAGTTACTAGTCGATGACTAATCAATTAACTTACGTTTTAATATCGAAAGCCAACCCATTCACATAACGTACAAGAAAATAACTTTTATCGTACTTTTTCTCCAGCGTGATAGTTACAATCATGTAAGTCATTCTGTACTTAAAAACGAAACGCAACCGTCTCGGTGAAATGCATGTGGAATTTAAGCGGATGAGCATAAATCATTTAACTTTGATGCCAGCATTTTTCATTGGATGTCACTTGCTAAAAACATTACATCGTTACGTCTTGTTTTTTCGTATCAAACAGCTCGCTGCAACTTGAGAAGAAAGATGTTTAAGTCTGATGGTGGGTTCAAGCGATTATTGGCTAGTAACACATTAAATAGTTGTGCTAGCAGTTTTGAGCCTACTTATACTGATACAAGATACTATTCATGAATGATAAGCTGATGTTTAGTTTGTGATTTATATTTTTGTTATAGCAATTCGCAAAAATGGAACAAAATATGCGCAAACAAGTATAATGCAACACACACTGTTGTCAACCTATCTATTCTTGTTGATTGCGGTCAAATTTTCTGATGTCAGCAAGTGGACTGTTTAATGTTTGCTTGTCATATGATTAATTTTCTATCCCATCATCCGCCGTTATTTCAGTCAAACTCATTGTTATATGCGGGGTCCTATACCATACAGCATAAAACCCGGACGCAATTCTGAGGTGAGCATTTCGGCGTCTAAAAGTAATGTTAGCTATGCTTACTAGGTCAACAATTTTTGCTATTTTAAAAGAGATCCATTTGCGATAAATCTGGACTTCGGTTGGATTTGAACCAGCGACAGAAACACCATACCCAAACGCAACAAGCGCTCTACCAGCTGAACTACGAAGCCACGCCGGAAGCTCAAAAATTTTACTTTTGGACCTAGTTATCCACCCATTCCAGCGTGAACTGATCGAGAAATCCTGCTTGTGCAGTCAGTCGGCTGGATCATTTGGTGGATTCCATATGACACAGTTGGTTTGGTGGTTAGCTATGTTCAAATCTGAAATTTCTGACCTTTCGGTGTGGCTTCGTTGCTCACTTGGCAGAACGCTGGCCGCGTTTGGGTACGATGTTTCTGTCGCTGGTTCGAATCCAGCCGAAGTCCAGGTTTATTGTAAATGAATCTCTTCTAGATTAACAAATCTGCATAACTAATCATCAGTAATTTTGGCCATGGTTGATGTTTCTGTCAAACGTTTACAATAGATGATTGAGAACACTTACAAGGTCAAAAGGAATGCTTTGATGAAAATCCATTCTGCTTAAAATTTATTGGCTTACTTGTTCCGAGTTCGAAAGAATATTTGCTTAAACAGTTAACATTAATGGAACCCAATGTACTGTGAGGCAGTAATTCTAGCAAAAGGGTAGAGATATCAGTTAGACAATGAAACCGTTCGCCATAATTTATGAGCTAGTCTGCTACCATTTTTAATCATGTAATTTATTTCGTAAGCAGCAGTCAGGCGAAAATTCTATTCAAGTTACTATCATAAAAATTATAAAAAAACAATCAGCAAAATTGCAAGATGTTTGGTTATTCGAGACAATTTGTGCGTTCATGCTTTTTTATCGACATCAATTCCGAATCGATTTGTTACACTTGATTAGTACGCTTGGAGCCAAGAAGTGTGTAACCAAAGTAAAATATTCTGTTCTAACTCTGGACTTTCGCAATGTGAGTTACGTCTTTAGACATACACTTTTGTATGAAAAGCATTATCTGCAAGGTAGCAGGTACCTTCAATTTCTATGATTTGCCAGTGAACTTGATGAGTTTTGTATCGACTTAATGACTAGTAAATTTTTATCTGTAAAATATTCCACAACCAAGGTTGAACTTCACGTTTGCTTGTAACAGTAATGTCACGACTGGTCCATTTTCTGATAGGGTGACAAGCTGACGGCATCAACATTGGACAGATTTTCTCATGCTACTGATAAGAAGCAAACTCAAAGTGTTCTTGGCTGCCTGCATTGTTTTTCGATGCTCAACGTAGAACTGACACCCCATGACCAGTTCCGTTCTTGGTTGGACTAATTTAAAGATATTTTGAATGAGGGATCAAAACGGCTACTCTTTGTGTTACGAGACAACGTTTTTATCCGCTAAGCCACCAGTTCTAAGGTTTTAAGTGCGCTCATCAGTGAACCATTAAGTTTCAGTATCCATTTAATTTCAGTGGTGACGTAGTACGTATGCTTCATCCTCTCAACAAGACTTATCTATGGGAGACAAAAACTATTATTTGCTTCCAGTGATAAATGGAGAGATAAGCTATTTGGCATTATGGTAGTTTACTGGCAACAAAATCTAACACACGTAAGGTGGCGCCGGTACATTACGGTTGAACAGCTACTTTTTGAAGAGCAGCTCGATGATGTACTTTTTCTTCGAACTTTTGAACTCTATGACATCCGCACCAAATTTAGTACGAATGAAGTCAAACAGTTTGGGCGTCCTGTTTAAGATGTTATTGATAAATGGATTGGGAATAACAACGTAGAGTATTACAAATTGCTCATAATGTTGTATTATTCTCGATCCATCTATTTTTAACTATTTCTTAAGTGAAGTATTTCCATGGCTGACAGATAGTAGTTCAGGACCAAAAGCCAGTTCTAACCTTTCAGTTGTTTCCATTCAGACAGATTGTTTAAAATAATATATTTTTAAAGCATTGACAAATAAAAGAATAACAATTTTACCTACAGAAAGTTGTTTCAACTGTTGTATTTTCTAAGACAAATATTACGCTGACTACAAACTACTTCATCAGTATCATTCGTTGAAATTGGAATATCAAATGAGCCACACAAAAACAGGCAATACTTCTGTTGTTAGGGCTATTACATATTAAACGTCGTGTATGAAGCCGTTGTAATACAGTTATCCTCAGACAATTGTAGGCAAAGAATGAACACACATTGCACGTTTCTATCAACATAATTCCCTAGGCCAACGGAAGTGGCGTGCGACCTATAATGATTGTGTTTACAAGTTGTTTCTCGTTGGATTGCGGATGATTTGCATGCGGTAGTTTACGTATGGTTTATGTTTTTCATACCTCGCTTTACTGTAATTTGTAACCGTGTAAACTCTACTCTGTACTGAATAAGTACACAGGTTTATTTTAATTTTATTTCGTGTTTTTTAAGATCATCGATCGTAAAGTCCGTTTTACCGAAACAGTTTCCAATTTATCCGAGCTGTAAAATTTTAATGATTCAAAGGCCTTGTGTGAATATGTGGCGGTTTGCAGACGGTGACTTCCACTGCCTGTGTAGTACAGCTGAACTATGTAGTTTGCACTCTAAAATCTGTCCGAATGTACAAAAGCAGAGGACGCATTTTTAATCTGACGGGCGAAAGGCCTGATTTCAATAGAATTCCTTTCTGTTTTAATACGTTATGTAAGTACTTTGAACTAAAAATACGAAGGGAAAGTTTAATTAGTCATTTAACTTCACAAGTTTTAGCCTGTCACTGTGAAGACAGTCGGTGATAGTTGTCTACATTTTTGTACGACCACTTCACTACGAAACATTCACCAGGAATACATCCACACACTAACGTATTAATGGAAGTCAAGCAACATAAGTTCACACTATGTATCCGGGACTATTTTCCTGCGACATTACAATGGTGAATTGCGGTCAACTGTCTACGTAGGGAAACTAAAATGGCCAAGGAAATGTTCTTTCATTTTAAATATTATTGTCAACTTGTACTATATAACATTATAATGGGACGACCAAGTGAGAACTGGGGGTAAGTCGGTATTCTTGAAACGTGTACTAACTTATGAGGTACATGGTATCCTCAGGAGTACATATAATTGTTTCTGCAAATATTGTGTTAGCTGTAGAGGGCTGATCGCAACCGCCTCGAGTGACTAAAAGAAACATATTTTGAAAGAAATTATGATTCTGAGTGCCGATTCCAACGTAATCTGATGACCAAGATTAAGTAAGTTTCTGGCGGTTGAAATAATGATGAATATGTTTTAATCCCGGAACAAACGAAATAGGAAACCTACTCAAGTTATGAACTCATTATGATGTGTTCTTTTGACATATTTTTCAACCACGTAATAGTGTTACGAAAGCAGATTCTTGCACACAGTGAGAGCTGGATAGCTTGTTATCTACTGATCAAAATCAACGAAAACTTGTTAGTATGATCAGCGATTACGAAGTTAATTTCTTTATACAGGTTTGCTTAATAATTGCTACCAAAATAAACAGGTATCAGCTTTGATTACATGATAACTGTAGGTATTTTTGCCTGAGATTGACTGCTTTCTGTGGTCATCCATTAACTGTATAGGATAATCTTCAAACTGCAGCGTAGTTCTAGGTGTGCAAAGTTTTTCGGCTCAATATTCGAATGAACAAGTGCGGTCGGCACACGAGAAATATTTTTATCGATGTTAGCTTGCTTTCTGAAATATGTCTGATGGCCAGCATAGGGTGGCTTTCGTTACCGAGTAAATGACGAGTTTTGTTAGGCATTTGACGGTTACGTCATTCGTTAACATTCATGTTTCAGGTTTACAATAGATCATGAAAAATGTATATAAATTAGCATGCTGTGATTGCATACTTGAAAGTTCGATGCGTTATAAAGTTATATTATACAGTCAGTCATGAGATACTCTCAATCAAATTGTGCCTAAATTACTTTATTTCGTAAAAAGCTTCGGATATCCTCGGTAAATATGATGTTTTCTTGACGTAATCATCCGTTCCACCATCATTAGTTGTTGAAAAATACAAAAGACATTACTGGTGTCGAAAAACACCGTAACATTACCTCATTTATACCTACTCAGCAGTTAATACCACAGAATAAACTCATTTGGACACGACGTTACTCAAATTTGGACGATTGTTGTAATCGTTAATTTTACTTCAAATCTTAATGCAAGTCTTATTGACGTTCAATATTGAATGGCCTACATTATAGCTCCCTATTGCAGTTGTAAGATTATTTAGCACAGCTTTTGAACATTAATCATAAACTTTCGAAAATAAGTGTACCATTTGTTTCCTTAGGTTTTGCTGTTTTTTCTCGCTTCCGTTTTCATCAGTTAAAACATAAAATGCACCTTCTGAAATTTCAGTCTCTCCTAGCTGACAGCTAGTCTCAAAATTAATTTTCTGGTCTCTAGTTCCTCCTCAATTTGTTGATGACAATCACACATTGACCGGAATAAATCACGACAAAGAAATATAACCGAGCCAGATGAAAAATTTCTTCGTCTGC
This sequence comes from Paragonimus skrjabini miyazakii, assembly GCA_014338405.1. Classification (NCBI taxonomy): domain Eukaryota; kingdom Metazoa; phylum Platyhelminthes; class Trematoda; order Plagiorchiida; family Troglotrematidae; genus Paragonimus; species Paragonimus skrjabini miyazakii. The sequence continues at coordinate 31,435 of JTDE01001556.1, read as the reverse complement.
GGGAGTGTTATCTCAGTCACAGAAGTGGATAAACCATGTTATTTCGCACACTTTAATTGGTTTCCACTTGTTACATTATTTTACGGAAGAGATTCATCTAGATTATTTTTTCTCTAAACATCTCAAAACTATATTGCGACTAAATCCACAAGGTTGTTTCTAATAACATCAAATAAGAGACTCATTTGTACAAGAGACTACACTTCACTCCGTAATCCGAATGCTCTTTTGTGGAATACATTACACTTCTCTTTATGAATCGCTGTTACTGTGATGAATAAGCAGTTTTGTTTGCCATTTTTGTAGTGAACCTGAAATGTTTTTCGAAAATTGTCTTCAAGTTTTCGACACCATTGTTTTTTGTGCTTTAACACCAGGCAGGCTATGATACAGTAAGTGTGAATCTATTTATCAGGAGAAGTCACGCAACCTTCAATAAAGAGAACTTGGCCCATGCCAATTTAAAAATTGGGCATTGTTTGTTCCAAACCATGAGTTCAAATGTGTATCTCGGGGAGGTTTAGTGTCTGTGCAGGCTTCTTTACCGCGCAAATGGCAGTCACACAATGGACGATCAATAACCAGAAAGTGGTCCACTTCCAGGATGTAACCGCTTCGGATCGATTTCTAGGCAGGCGATAGACAATAGAAGGAGCATTTTTACTGCCAACCTAGTCACTGGATTCGGTTGAACTAGTAATAAAAGCACTTTCTACTGTACACACAAGTACACGTTTGTTCTAACTATTTGTCAGAAAATTGCCCCTAACGAATGTACGCTACTTGACAGGAGAAAGCCGTTGGGTTTCCACAAGGCTGGTTTTATGTTAATGGCGGTTGGAAGAAAGCTCTCAGCTGATTCTGCTCCAAAATAAATTGTTGCAGATGCTAACCGGTGACCTTTCATGATTATTTCATTTATCGTATCCCGCATAAAAATTAGAGTATTATGTGCACATCCTTCAACTACAGAGTATGACTGTAGCATATGTTCAATTACATGTGATGTTTTCAAGATATGGCATAACGATTAATCGTTCTGATTGAAACTCTGTCGGTATTTTGTATCATTTGGTAAAACTTAGGTAATACAGATTGTAGAAACCATTGTAATCAGACGTCCCTTGGTATATAACGTTTGTCCCGAAAATAAGAATTATTGAAGTGGATAAGCCTTACCACTCTAAGTCTATTACTGTCCAGAATTTTTGGAATGGACTCACAGTTTATTCTTATCAAGCTAACATCCAGACAGTGTACCTGGTAATCGATTTTTCATTTAAAAGAATACTGTTGTCTCGAGTCAATCTTACTACTGAATAAACACAACTGAGATTTGAGTTTTTACGGTTCTTTAAACTGCATCACTTATACACAGTCGGTAAATTGCAAATGTTTCGAATGTCACAGTTAAGTAAACAGTTAGTTGTGAAAATGCATGTTTAAAAAGCTTTATTGAAGAACTCTGTTACTCCGCCTTCATGGATATAATTCTAGCTTCTTATCGGAAATCATTTTCCATTTGTTCAGGGAAGCCTTAGTTTTCTGTGCCCGTCTTTTGGGATGCTGACCTTTCTGCTTTTATGTTCCATATGACCGCAAATTACAATGAGGTCGATCGACTACATTCTTTAGCCGACTGGGTTAAGGTAGTGAGATGCACCAACAAACGGAAATACTTCCCGGGTACTATACTTTGTCGCTTCTTACCGAAAGATTTCGGGAAATTTGGCAAGCTACTTGGTGGAGAGTAATAAGGCGTTACGCATAAAAAATGTCTCAACCACAATGGTTGATTGTTCACCTTGGGCAGGCAGCATAAACTAGAAACTATGGTTCTAGTGAGATGAACACTTTTTGAGGTCGTTCTGTCAATCATTGATGTCTGTTTACTTCGGCGTAAGAATTAAGGTGTGGTTTTTCCATTAGTGCCGGTCTTGTCCTCTTATGACTCCATCATATGAAACAATCTTTGGTACTTTTATTGATTAACTAACTCCTGTAATAGCCCGAAACTTTTGCTAAAGGAAAAGACTTCATAGTATTAATCGATGACGTAAAGTAACATTATTCCGGGGTTGATCTGCCAATTATATACTATTACTGTTGGTGAACCTATAGGTATACCTAGTAAGCAATGAAAATTCAATGACATGCACTCATATTAAGTGAGTAGAATATAAATTACAATCAAAACTTATCTGCTAGAAGTAAGTTGGTGCCCGATTCTAGTTTTGACTGCTCCCAATTGAATAGCACGTCCGGTAGCTACACACTGCACATCCGGTTTAGACGATGGCGCCAACATAACCTTGCCTCAACAAGTATTTATTATATGCCGGATTACGTTTTAGCTTTAATGTTGTTATACACCCTTATTTCATAAATTCAGGATAAAATGTGGTCAAACTAAACAGCTTTTGAACTGTGACAATCGTCTTTTCGAATAGAAAATGTGAACGAGGGTGAATGATGATGGATGGTCAGTTTATATACCTTTGTGACAGACTACCTTTGGAATTGTCTACGTTCTAAAGGTCACTGTGCGCCCAACCTGCACTTGTCACAAACTACCGACGGCCTGACCGCTGCAATATCATGTGATTGTTTGAAGTCATCTTTCTGCAAGTTTTATTTAGTTGTATGTGAATATAGGGGAAAAATCTAATCCCGGCATTCAAAATGATATGCACTTCTGGCGAGGTCTAATTAGAACGAAACTCGAATCTAGTGCTTCTTTTTGGAAGGGGCCAATTATAATGTCTATGGGAATGCGAGAGCTGCGGTCACTTATACGTGATGTTCAACTTGAAATTAACTAAATCCTCGACTACTCACCAGTAATCGAAAGTCTTTATTTTCAAGTTGAACATCACCCACAATTGATCGCAGCTGTCGCATCCGCCTAGACTTTCCAGTCGGCCCCTTTCGAAAAGAAGCACTAGACTCGAGTTTCGCTCTCATTAGAGCTCGTCAGTAGTGCATATCATCGCCACCGCCGGGATCAAATGTGGGTGATGTTCAACTTGAAAATTAACCAAATCCCCGACTACTCATCAGAAAGTCTTTATGTTGGTTTCCAATTTTGACGACAAACAACCAAATAGCATCATATTTCTAATACGATATATACGGGATTTTTGTGTTGATAAAATATGTGTAGTCGGTTGAAGCTAGTTTCAGTGGTTTAAGTCTACCCTATTCTAGAGAAAACATAACCGACGTTTTAGTGAATCTCTTTATGGCTTATTGGGGAATTCAGACTCGAAAGATGGTTGCGTAAGAATAAACATGACACATTTAAAAACCACTCAGTATGTGGCGAAGCCTTTATTGCGAGAAATTTATAAGATCATGCCGCTTTCTTGCACCTGAATCTTAGTGTTAGTAGTAGATGGCGACCGCGAAAACCACCTCAAACGATTTCATGGACAGTAGATTTATAGACACTTCATCTGAACCAACCAAAATTAGATCATCGTTGACTGAAGTAATCTGGAAAAGAGTCATTCATATACTTTTAAGACATGGTTTTAGGCGTGATAGAATAAAAAACTCAGTTATTCTAACTGATTACGCATGCGTAATCGGTGGCTGGACGTCTCTATTGAGATCATGATTTTATTTTGTTAAGTTTATTCCTAGAACAGTTTTATAAGTTAAGTTAATTGTGCCCGGTTGTTATTATGAGAGGAAGTTTTAGGTATTGAATGCTTAAAATCTGACAAAGAATTCACAACACCGGATCATTACTCCACAGTTTTCCTTTACTGCACGACTGGTGGATCTTACTGGTATGATATGAAAGTATTGATGTAATAAGCTTGTACATGGACACAGTTATTAAATACAATCGAAATATACAGTCCTATTTTGTGCTATTGGCTTAGTAATCCATGTATATTTGAAATAGGTGAGTATTGGCTCGAAACCTTTTGACGGTTGGGTAACCTACAGCAAATACTCGAAAGTGACTTGATGTACTGAGATAGTTCAGCATTAATGCGTATGAATCGCTAGCGTTGTTTATCTATCAACTTTGCGTAAATCCTGTTGGCCAATCTGTTGCATCTTTTACTAAGGCCAATATAATTTGGAAGTAGCACCACTTGCGTTTTGCTCCCAGAAATACACTCATAGCAGCTTACCCGAAGTCAACAGGGTTACATATCGGACACAACGGTAGGTTTGATTATTTCAGCGTATATATGAAATGATCTCGCGTCTACTGATGTCTGATACGTTAAACAAAGCGAGTGTGATAAATAGTGGGGAAATCTCCAGAACTGTACCATCTCATGTTCAACGGGCAAGATCACAGATTTGAAGACACAAGCAAGTACGAGATAGTGGCATTCAGTTGACTGACTCATCATAATAACAGATGAATAATTCCCATCTTTCGATAGATTGAGTATCATGATGACTACTAGCTTACTGAAACTACGTAGAGCTGTGGGCATCAACGGCATCGCGACCAGATAATTAATTATCTTCCATAACAATTGTCTCACCGCAACGAAACTTTGAGGTTCTTTTAATCAGGTGACTGTAGGCGTCCTTTGGTATTCTGTTATGTTGTTAGCCAGATTTTTCATTCTATTCGTCAGATGTACGGCTTTTACTTTAGTCGCGCTTCCAACGTGTTCATTTTTTGAGACAACCATTTTATACGTGCCTATGTTCATTGATAGAGACCTGAGGCTTGTTGCACTGGTGATGCACCAATAAGGTCTGTCTATACACAGCCTTTCAAGATGATAGCCCACACCCCGTTCGTAAATTTAAATCACCAGATTAAACTACTATCCGTCGCATTAGAAAGCAAGACAAGTTGGTTTCATGCAAAGTTAGTTGCCAGTTCTCAACATGCTTGTTCTGGCCCCATATGAACGCAAAGTTCGTTCACACCGATAAGTACGGTACAACTATGCAACGCAGGATGACGGAATACGTCGGATTTATAGACAAAACAGTTAGAGTCTCGTTATTGTGGTCCACAAAACACAAGTTAGATTTAGAAAAAAGAAACAGATTAATCGTACAGAAGCAAACGCGCAAGCTGCATCGTTCGCTGTGATTTTGAAACAGCATGCCGACTTTTAAAGCAATTCCACACTGTCCTATAGAAAATCAGATGTGTATACATTTTCAGGTAACTCTACCGTGAAAAGTTTCTGTGAATCTTATAAACCCTATCAGTTCACGGGCAAATCAAGAGAGCTCAGAAGGAACAACTGGGTTAAGCTGATAGACACCTAATAGAAACTGGAAGTACATCAGGAAGTTGTAGGTGCAATATCCTGTTGATACGTATTTGGCTTACCATGAGCTTATCCAATAAAATAACATTCACGACATTCACGTATTAATCACTTGTCTTAAGAAAGAAACATTCTAAATATCAAAGACTTCAAAAGTCATCCCACTGAGTTTAGAAATGGCATTCCGCTAGCGTTGACTAACCATTGGCTTATGTGTCACCTCGTGCGACAACATAAATCTGTAGTGATAATTTCTTTTCACACATCGCAACCTTTATACGTTCCAATTCAATACACTAGGTGGTTCACATATTCAATTGCTTATGCATACTGGAACAATGGGTACAACAATGAGCAGTTCACCTGACCTTAACTTATTGGATGTTTTTGCAGATGACGTGCATCCCTTTTAAGATATTATTGATAACACAAGTCTATTAATCTTGGACTGATGATGGTTTGAAATGTACGAATTTCGAACATTTTATTATACTTTAAGTTACTTTGAACTCTGTGCATTTTAAACACTTACCTGCTGTGAAACATACTAACTGATGTTTTGTTCGTTTTGATATTTTGTCTGGCAAACGATAGGATAGCATACTCCAGTAATATAGACTTTAGGTGATCTTCGGTTTTTTCAGTTGTGCTTGGCACAATCAAGTCAGGTGATGCACGAATGTCATAACAAAACCATCCAAATATATCTATTTGACGGTTGTGAAGATTTTCATGATCATTTTGGGTGATAACCATCTAGAAAATAATTCACAGCCATCTACAAACAAAAGACTAATGTACCTGAGCCCACTTTCAACCGTTTACGGAGAACAGTCCCTTTCATTCTGTCTTCCAGAGGGGATTACAAGGATAGTAATACAGCGCATAAGTTATGGAAAAAATTTACAGTACTGAATGCCCAAACACACACAAAAGCGGTTACATAACGTAATGACACTACAGAAGTCGACAATACAATTTTCTCACAAAAAGCCATTGCCAACAAGTACTAGAAATTTGTCATATAAATTGGGCTCCTGGTTAAACTGACTGCGTAAATATGGGTTGTGTTGCGTGTTTAAAGTCTTAAAGTCAATGAGATCCACGTAGTATTAAGTTCTTCAAATGCTTTCAGAAAACATGTTCACTTTTCACAAAGACAACACAGTGCGCAAACGATACTGTGTTTCAAATGCAGATGATTATCTTTACAGGTGACCGACAACAACAAACAACTTGTTAAAATATCGCAGTATTTGCATCGGTATTTCGTTAGTTAATAAGACAGTGCTGCATATTAGCGTGGAGAAAACATTGGTATATCTCACTATTGCAAAATTATGTTAACTGAACACCTCTCAGTGCATTTGCTTCATCAAAGTGAATATTTATAAGTTGCCAGTTTTGGCCAATAAGAATAAAGCGGAAATAGTAGATTGCAAGATAAAATACGATTGATTAACTCACTACCCCCCTCGTCACGTTGCTTGTCATCGTGTTAAAAATTATCAGATTCAAAGTATCAAATTTTGCTTTCCGAACAAGTTTTGATTGTTTACCAAAATCCATGGTCAGAATGGAGATAGACGGACATTTCTGTGTGTAGTTGGCTCGTTGTTCATCCACACACCCTATTCAGGGGAGACCAGTTTATGCGTCTTGGTAACCGTGTAAATGTAACGGAAAAATTAATTTAAAAACAATGAAAAATTGGGAAAACTATTCACTTATTGCAACTGATATTTTTGGTAGCTTTCAAACGATGGAGTTGTTAAACGAAAGTCTGTTCGGTGTCAAGTTAATTTAGTGGGTCTATTTAAGCAGATATACTTGAACAAACCAGGAATAACTAAATCAGTTGGCTATTTCGAAATTAGGTATCTACGAGTGTTGAAGGATGTCTATGGTATCTTTACTAAACATCTGCATTTGGCGGTTTCTTGTTCAGGAACCCGTGAGTCCTGCTCTCAAATGAAGTGTCTAAATACACAGTTTTGTTGGCTATGAAGGCAAATGACATTTCACTAGGTATTAGATACCAACTTACATCCCGCGCGGAAAAATTGCAGCCTTCTTCTAGTTTGGCGAAAAAAAGGCAAAAGCAGAATCGACATAGTGATTGAGATAGAGTGACAAGATACTCGATTGAGTTCACCAAAAATAGATGGAGGTCATATAATTCAGCTCCACTGAAACTGTTGTTTCATCCAACTACAGTTGCAAGTCAGTTTGGCAGATCAAAGGCTGGCCGTCACATTTTAAACTTGGTGACGTCGGCTGTATTTTCAGCGAATTCAGCCATCGTAGTTTCCACGACCTCTGCAACTAAATGCTTCTACGTGGCCCTAAACCCTCGTCTAGTTGCCTCGATGCTGTGAAAATCGATTTTCATGACTTTTGTCTCATACAGGGCCAGCGATTGTGAATCGTTTGGTCCTAGCATTTCACCCTAACTGATATTTGAGGAGTTTCCTTGTAATACTTATTTCATGTTCACTTATTTTGATTCTACATGCCATCTACGCAGTATGCATCTGTGATCAACCCTTGCATTTTATTTTATTTGCAGAATTAATAATTTTCTGAAAAAGTAAGAGAACTTTATGGTGCAGCAATACTACACAGTATTGTCACATGTTGAAAAACATCCCTGATGCACATATTAGCTTGACCCTATGAATGATGTATGACTTCCCTTTGCTGAACTGAACAAAAGCAAAGCCTTTTCATTTCTAGGGGTAGCTTTGATATTGTGTTTAGTGTACATTTTAAACGCCTTTTAATGAATCGTTTAGGGTGAGTTCTGCTCGTCGATGTAACTATTGCTTCTATGTTATGCTTTAGTCACACTTGTGGATGAACGCTTGATTCTTTGAAACACTGAGCTTGAAATGCCAATATAAATAGGCTCAAAGTGAGCAGAAATAATCAAGAATGTTGGGCACGTCCGTAGTTTTGTGACAGACGGCAATCTTGAAGCTGTTTTAACTTAGGGACCACACAGTTCAGAAGAAGCAACTGACCAGTAATACATTTTCGTTTTGTCGTCCAGCTGATTTAGTAATCTATCGGATTATTGAACAACAAAAATGTGTTAGCCTTATCTTGTTTTCTAATCTCAACTGTGTCAACTGAACGGAGCCATAAAATCTTCGTTAGCTCTATTAGTTGACTCATTGCTTTGTCTTCTAAATAATCGCAAAATCACGCTGGGTGTTGAAAAATCCATAGCAAATCCTTCTTTATGAATACATAATTTTGAATTGTGAACAAATCAGTTTACATTCAAAGATGAAAATTACTCAGATACTAGTTGATCGGTATTTAGTTTCGTGTTTCTTCCAGTTTAGTATCACATAGTAAAACTTGTCTGGGTGTTTCTCATGCTCTTACATGAGGTACCTTAGTAAATGATGATGTGATATAAAAACTAACAACTATTCAATTGCGGCTTCGTTTGAAATCGAGCTAATTCTGTATGCAAAGTCCTAAACACTAATGATATCACAACCAAGTATTTTTGTCAATGGTTGTCGGATTATCGCGAAACATCTTGCCATCGTATCTGGATCAAGCAGTATCCCTTCGATAATAAGGTTGATGGGTGCACGGGATTCACGAAACTTTGGCGATCCGTAAAGTCACGGAATTAATGTGTATTTTGACTACAGGTTATGTCATTTCTTTGTCTAGAACTCTTTCTATACATGTTAACACTCCGCCTTCATTCGCACTCTTAACAAAAGTGGCAAGTTCGTTCTACACCATCCCACATGGTTCTTGTAAATGTTGATCCGCTTTCTACTCACAATTTGCTCTAGTAAGTGTCACATTGATTTGTCTTGTTGTTATCATTAGTCTTGGCTTATATTTTAGTCTCTTGCCATGAATTTTAATTTGATGCGAGAATACGGGCCCCTCTCTATTAAAAGAAAAGTATATCAATCAGTTGTGAGCATATATATATCAATCATTTACATCCTCTCTGGCAATTAAAAAAAAACCGGTTCAAACCCCTTAGTGGTTTATGAAATTTCTGAGGTTGACTCACATGTAACATAATTCAATCCTTTTTTGTCAAAACTTACGTTCTGTATTCGATAACACTTTGTGGGATGAACTGGTCGCACAAATAAATATATGACCTCATGCGTTTGAAAACTGTTAATAATAAGCGACATTATTTAACTTTGCTAAATGCTAATCGGATTTTAATGTTTAAGTTAAAGCTAATATAAATAAATAAATAATAAATATATATATATAAATAAGTAATAAATGTATCGTTTATGTTTATATACTACATCTACCACCAGAAAAAAGAACTGATCGAAATCGTAGATATGTCGGTAGACTGTCTTATGCTGGGAATTTTGTTGCCAGTGAATTTAATTTGACGCTTATACTTGCATGATAAAAAGCAATAACCTAACGAGTTAGATTTAGATTGAATGCAAACAGAAAACTCAAATATCTCTAATACAATTGACCCATCACTTACTGAGTTGGCCTCTTGAGAATCTCACCTTCGTAACTCAAACAATAAAATATTAAGCCTGCAGTTATTTTGGAGATCAATCAAAAGAACCTCATTTGACTAATATGTAATTGACCACATTCTGCCTGTGAACTAATAAGTGTAATCAAATCATTTATGCCCCTTCTAATGGATAAGTAGTTTTGAAGAAAGAATTCGCGTGTCAGTGTTGCGTAAAATGTGATATACCATCAAACGGAAATCATCTGAAAGAGGTTAAAAAAAATACAGAATTAAAGCAGTTAACATACCAATCAGGGTTGAAGCATTTTCCAAAGTGTGTTCTCAACACGATGTACAATAGATCTAGCTACAGCAAAAAGGTTACAAGATAATTATTTTGTTTGAAAACTTCGAAGTAAGGCAGTTTATTTGGGGATAATCTCACGATTTGAAGTATTTTGTTGGTGAAGTTAACAACAATTCAGTGAATATGTACGTTTTTCTTAAGTGGTTATATTTTTCAAATACAAGGTATAATATTGAGATAAAGTTCAGCATACTTAGTGAGGAGATTAAAACAATCTGATATATATATATATATTTGCTTTTAGTAACCAGAAAGTCTCTCGAACTACTTGGACTACTCGCATACGGCCAATCCACGTCAGAGATCAGCTGAAACACACAGGATTGGCAAATACGATACATAAGATGTCACTAGTAATGCAAACTCCATTGTAGAAACGCAAAAATTATAAACCTGGATGTGTATTACATATTTCTGGTTCACAGTCTGTCATAACAAAACAATGCCAGTGGGATTTACTATCGCTGAATTCAGAGAGTGAAGTAATTATTTCTTGAAAGACGGAGAAGAAAATTTAAAAATTGAGTAATGTGCATTTGTGCTTTTATCTAAGGTTGAGTTCAGTCAATGAGCCTGATATTAGGATCATAGACTTCTAGCTGTGCACAGAGGATCACGGCGTATGTTCGCTGAATATCTTATCTTGCCCTTTACAGTTCAAAAGCATCTAGAAACTGACATCCCACACTGAATCAAAGTCTACCTATTATTTACTAGGACACTAATTTTGTCAATAATCAAGTACGAAATATTGAAGAGTGGATACTACCAAAGGGCATTTGGCTTGAACTCCACATGGAAATTACGACTTTCAGACGCCGATCCATGCATTTTTACGCGTATACCAACCTCACATCCACTGGGCCCGATTGGTTGACTCATGTTATGCTTAACGGTGTTGGTAACTCCTCCGTACCAATCGATGAGATGAGCATCGCCGAAAACAGTTTATTTCCGCAGTCACTGTTTCATCCAGATAATCAGAATTCCATCGAAATCAACAAATTGAAAAACAAGGGTGAAGAGTTAGCAATGGAATATGCTGTGGGAGATAGAATGACGAATCTACAACAGGATTTTGCCAAAGGAATATAGGCGAAAGGTTGAGGGGAGATAACCAGCGGCAGGCTAGTCGACGTTCTTGTTTAAATCCATGCATTCTGAATCAAGGTCAATAGTATGTTGACATCGTTATTAAAACAGACTGGCAATTCATGTGATATTGAAATTAATATATAAATGCTGACCTCAAGCAGAGTTTCGATATATTCATAAAAGTGACTGTATTATCTTGTAGCCACTTGAGAATCACACAGTAAATACTTGTATTGCACTATTATTTTGGTTCAGCATCTCTCATTTTAATGTTCGGACGGTACAACTAAACTTTAAACGAATCATCGGAGTAACAAGTAAGCTACTAACTGAGCTACATTAGGTTTTGAAACAGTGTCCTAGAAAACAAAGTTTGATTCAGTCTTGTTGAAGAGAGACTGTAAATTTCTGTTAAAACGTGACATCCAGTGCAGTTTGCTAAAGGTTGTGAGCATATAACGACGGTATCAGATTCCAAACGCTGCTCAAGTGTATCCAATTAACACAATAAATTTAGAGAGAATTAGTGACGATGCAAGAGTATTCAAATATCCAAATTCTATTAACACGTTTAACTGGAGGACTATACAGTAGACCTGGACAAGCACTACCAGAGGACCTCAAACTACTTTACGACGGATGTCCAAAAGAAAGAATATTTTGCGAATTTTACGTAAAGTTATCTGACCAACACGTAACTAAGTCTAAATGTGAAATTTTAGAGTGCTTGGAGTGGTTTTGTTTCATAGCCGGTAGGGGATTTGATACGCCTGATACATTGTCCACGTCGTTGGTATCAGTCCACAAAGCTCGTATTTTTGTCTTGGGTCTATTCTAAATACACACTTTGTCGTGCTCAGTTAATGTTCCTGTTTGTTCTCCTCGGATGTTAGAGTGATCAATTTTTTTCAAATAGAAAGCGATTATGGTGAAAACAACTGTACCTACCAACCACCCAGATACACATTTTAAACTCACCTTCCACTGACTCCGTTCCCCTTCAAGCAGAATGATTGGTTCAGAGTTCCATGTGCACACTTGAACGGTATTGTGTGATTAACGTTAAGCTTCTCCATCCCTGACTGTTTTCAGGTCACACTTTCTGTACTACCAGTAATAATCGAAAAGGATTGTGTGTAAGTGACCTGCAGGCTAGTCGAATAGAGATTCAGTTAATTGGTTGACTGAGAAGAAAACATAAGGATGATCGCGCGGTTGTTACAGTGCTGACTAGCTTGGTCATTCTACAGAAACGGCAACATGTCCAGTAGGTTGTTACGACGTCTCAAAAAAGCAATGTGTCGTCCCACACTCAAGAACATATTAATCATGACTGTTAAATGAAGAAATCATCACAATCATAGACAGCAATACATCAGTGGTTCACACTGATGCTAAACTGCCAAACAACCACGAAGAAGAAGAAACAAACCCTGTTTAGGAAGAGCGAAGAAAAAAAGGGAAGGGGGAGGGAACTCAGTCACTAAAAATAGCTACGTCTACATTCAAACATACAACATCAAGGCGCCTACACCTTGCAAACAAACAACCGGGCTGTAGGTGAAAGTGAGGCATCATCAGCAAGACAGCTTCCTCACGGCTTTCGCTGCCCCGCGTCACTAAGCGCGATCACATTTCACAGACAAATTGGCCAAACAACGACAACATTTACGTCACTGAGCTCGGTTAGCCGCCATCTCACCTAACGTCTCCAGCCATCGAATCTATGAGTCGCGAGGGCTCCAGCCTGGGATAAGAACCCGACCAACCGTGACCAACCCCTTCGTAAACGATTTCATTTTTCTGCTCCAGGTCATCGTATGTCCATCCCGCACCTTGCGCCAATCGACCGCAGCGTCGGCACACAGTGCTCGGTGTGACAAATGACTAGCTGGCATCCTTAGTACATGACCTAAACACCTACGTTTGTGCATGTGTAATGAGACGACAAATGTATACACAGGACAGTGATCACAGACAGTTCCGACGCAATCCAAAACCAGTGAAAAGACGTAACAAACAATCATCACCAGTATATTGGTGATACAGAGACGACGAGGCGATCCGCACAACGCCAGTGGCAATACGAGAATCAAAGTCCCAACAATAAAGGGCTTTCAAATCGTTCAAACGATTTAGTCCAAGGGGAAATCGAACGTTACAGTTCTAGGAACGTTCACGTCGTGTGGAACACTTTGAATAGTACGTAGGTGGACGACCTGAAATAGATAACAATGGAGAGGACATCAGCGGAAAGTTTAAATTGCATGCGCAACAGTTTCTGTATTGCTACACTACTCCTCTCTCAATGAGGCACTGACCCCAGTGCCTTCGTACCGTCAGTGTTACTACAGCCATCTTGGGCTGGGATTTCGACTGTCTGCTCCGCGATCGGAACGGTGCCATGGGGTACTGGCAGGGACCAAACGAGCAAAGCAAAATAAATCAGTATGAGTCGCCGTATGAGCGAATGAATTTAAGCGTACATCATACTGCTTGTTTACCGAACTGACGAATCCTCAGCTCGTTTCGAACAAATAACTCCTCTCACGAGATTTTTAAAATGTAATAAATTTTGTGGGCTGACATAGTATTGTTTGCCTCTTTATCCTAATGCTGAAGATGGACGTGGACACAAGCATCTAAGATCGATTTCTTCACACTTAGGCTAAAAGTTTTCCCTCAGTATAACATACCATTGAACGTAGGATTGTGGGACTCTAGGTAAAGAGCTGGTGGAGGATGTCTCCAATGCAAAGTTCAATGGATGCAAGTCCACCGAGTTCAATGATCTTTCAGTCTGTTCATCGTAGACACCTATCGTTATTCAGACGTATCATTAACACCATTTCTTATGCAGATTTCCACTTGCTGACCTATCATTCTGCTACACCTTCAACCATTAGAATAACGCCATTAATTATTGAATTAAACTAAGAGAGAAAAATATTAAGGTGTGCTCGAAAGTAGTAACGTTGGAAGTGCTCTAACATAATGTCATCTGTGGTTTCTACGAATACTGTCGGCGCGGCATCATTTTGTGAATAAATATGACACATATCTTTTCACCTGCAAATCATGATTACGTGGCATAAAATGAATCATTAGGATGATGAGTCATTTCTGTAGTTCTCACCGTTTTCCAAATATTGATGACATCAAAATAACGAATAATAAGAGCTATATTAGCTAGCACTCATACAATGAAATTGTAGTGTATGACGAAGGGTTTGCCTCAGTCTGCTGCTTGCAGAAGGTTTCTGAAGGAATTTTCGCGGAACCTAAATTTATGGTATCACCGTAGCTGTGATTATACCGAACTGTTAAGTAAGGGGATACTGTAGGGTATTTTCTGTCAATAAGAGATCTAATCTCGTATTACCACATCAGTCATCTCGGCACTGCTTTTATTTATTTAGCTGGTATCAGACTGCCTGTAAAAAATACCTTACTGGCCCATCCAGAATGTTGTGTTTTCCTTAGTACAACCCACCATATTTAGCTGTGTCACGTTGTGACAACCATGCAAATGGCATTTTATGTCGTCTTAGAACATTCCACTAACCAAAACATTCTCCCAATGGTTAGTTTATTGCGTGATATTTGTTAGCTCGTGTCTTTTGTTAGCCGTCAGGCTTGCTATAGGAGCCGCGTTACTATCCTGCTGATTATGGAGCTATGCATATCCATTAATATGTGCACGTGTGTAACTTTAAGTGCGTGTACATAAACGTCTTTCATGTTTCTACACCTTGATACGCATCATCAACACTTTGCTAACCCAGGTACCAAAAATAATAGAGTAACCTCCAAGCAGTAAGTTATTGTTTACGATATTTTTCAAAAGGGACTGGAGGACTGTAAGCACTAATCACACTTTGAACCAAACCACTGTACAGGTAATTAGAAATGGTTTATTTTCAGCCAAGGAACGTAGAATGACAGCAGTGATCGAGATTGCACCATGCACCATGGACGATGGCTCAGAAGATTTCTGTTCAGGCTATGTGACCTGTTAGTACTGATTTGTTTTCTGAACCTACCTCCAAGCATTCCCTTTCGTGCTGGTCTCTGACAGAACAGGGTGACCTTCTTATTAACGTAAGTGCACCGTATCAAATAAATCGCGCTGATACATGAGGTGGCGCAATTACGAATATCTTCACAGTCCGGTTTCAGCTAAGTTCTGACAAGAAACGGTGGTCGCGTCTTGTTTATGAGAAGAATGTAATGGATTCATGAGGCCGACAGTAGGTCCAAAATCTTAGTGCTTAATATGATTGACCGACATGGTGTTCTACAGACACGCCCTATTCAATAAAAACTGGGCTGATGCTTTCTGGTTTTTGGTTGCATCTGGTTTTCTACTTCAGACTCTAAGGTACATGGGATGCTGATAAGAATCCTACGCTGTACAGTGTTTGGCAAACCTTCATTTCGAAAAATCGATAATTCCATGCCTACTACAGTTCCGAATATACACTGTCCAACAAGTGCATCGCCCGGTTTTTCAAGATTTCTAATTATTCTAAACTCTCCCTGAACCTCATTTAGTTAACAATATCTTGACTCATAATTGCACAGCCCTAAGTGGAATTTTATCCCGTGAAATCATCGCTAGAGGAATAAATTGTTCACAGTTGTAACGAAGTTTCGTTTATTTCCCAGTGGCGTGCCTGACGAACAGCGATATCAAAGCAACTGAACGACCAAATCAGGAGAGTGAGATTCACTCATTTTCGAACACCCCTCCGTGAATGACAGATTCCAACGTTGTGTTCATCTGATACCCAACATTTTACACACGCACAGATTCTAACTTATTTGCGCACTCACAAGCGCTCTGATGCACACGAAACGAACTCGCTTTGTCACCCACCCAAATGCGTGCTTACAGTCAAGTAAATCGGTACAGGTTTTTACCCAACAAAAATGAATCCGTTTAACTTGTGGTTGTGCCTCGGCAGTTGATATTGTCATATTATGTGAGGCAATCAACAGGATTCTCCCGGAATGATTGTGTAACACAGTGGAAGTCTAACAGCGACATTTTCTGACGCGCATGAAATCACTGACAAGATATGTCAACCGATGACTAGAAACAAAATTGAATTGAAAAATCTCAGTATGGACTCAGGATATTTTCATACTGGGTGATAATGACTCGGAAAGGATGATGAAAGACCCGGTGCACAGCAAAAACATGACATTTTTTGGTTTGGCGTTGTATACTGCTTATATATTACGTAAACAAGAAAATGAATAAAATGTCTAATTTTTTTGAGGCGGTTATATCTACGATCACTTCACACTCATGAACAGTGCGTACTTGACGAATGGCGAGTAAGTTTGATTGACATAAATTGAACAGTAGTGGATTGAACAGCGATATCTTGTCTGGAACCGTGCTATTTACGGAAACATATTGCGTAAGGGATGATCAGCTGGAACTAACGGGACGCCTGGTACGATTTGACTCAAGAAGACTGAAAACGAACAAGGGTAGTTGATTGTTTATAGGTGATAGTTTTGTCATGCCTAACATGCAACAACTGACACGGCAGTGATGATAGTTTTCCCGGGAGCATTTGGACCGACGAAAAAATACCGACTTTGGTAAACGAATATAACTACCGGTGAACTCTAAAATATAGCAACCTGAGTCCAGTGCCCTTGTTTCAAAAGAACTGGTTGGATAACTTATTCAAATGTAAAAGCTACAATGAAATGCCAGCGGTCTCTGCTGTGGTCGTATGCCACATAATGGTCATTACACTTTCATACACCATCACTCAATGACTTCGGGCTGCAAGAATGGAATTAAACTAACGTTGGACATAATCGAATTTTGTTATCCATTTGTCGTAAGAGATTGTACCCTACAAATATTTCGTTGCTTGTTTATCACAGAATGATGGAACGCGACAACTCGGGTTTGGGAAAGTGATCTGGTTTAAAACGATGATTTGTTTGTCAGCATTCCAAAATATTCATGCTCGTTGCAACCAAATGCTGAATTCTACAATTATTCATTGACAGGTCATTCGGACGCGATAATTGATAGTTACTGACTAATTTTGATCATTCATTTGCGGCTGCGGCAGCATTATTGAATACCACTGCGTGAGTGATCCAACATTCACAGCGTTTGTTGGGCGATTTAAGCGGCTTCAACTACCAAAACAAGGGTTTGAGGCTTGAGTTATTGTATCACTCGGATAAGTTCAGTTAGTGTTTTTTGATGTTTCGAACAAGTTTGTTTATCGTTAGTTACGCAAAATTAAGGTGAGTCCACGTTTACGAAACTTACAGCGATTAGATACGGTCGGAAAAGTCTAAGAATCTAGCCAAACCTGCGAATTCTCCTGCCGTGACCCCTTTTTCTGTAAGAGCTTCTAGGGTGAAAAACTGTTTTTGACTCCCCTTTTAGCAAATGCGCAAAACATAGATCAGGATCAACAGAAGAAGAACCATGTGAGACAAGACGTAGGTCCCACGCCACGATGTCGCCAGCTCAACACAGAGATGTTAAAAGTCTGCCCAACACAGTTTAATTGGCATGCTGAGGCGCTGTTCTTATATAAGACGCATGAAGTGTTCGAAACAGCTTCTTCCGTCTGAAGAGATGTTAATTTGTTCATTCCAACAATTGAATAAACCTTTTCAGATAGCCCATTTCCCTTTAGACCGATGTCTGTTCGGTCGACTATGATCTGATCATGTGTAACGTTTAAGCACTTTTACCTTCTTCACCGAGTGATCCGTTTGCAAACTCGCATGTCTTCGGTCAACACGAAACGGAGCCGAGCTCTACATGTTATATTCAAAGTGAGATATTTCATCCAAAGGAATTCGGCCTAATAGATCAGTGGACATTTGGAAGATTTAAAGCGCTTTTTATGGATCTGAGTAAAAAATGACCAGTTCAAGGATAAGTATCTGAAAATTGCTCTTATTGTGTGAATACAACCTACAAAGTTGTTAACCATGATCACATTAACTGTATAATTTTATTTGTGTTTTAG
>JTDE01001555.1:87159-97191 GCA_014338405.1 Paragonimus skrjabini miyazakii | reverse complement strand
TTTTACGCAACTTCTAAGTTTTTGCATGCCTTCGTCCATTTGATCTTTTTGTTAACCCTATTTGTTTCATGTTCATGAGTTTTTACCCAATCTGTCGTAAGGTTTGCGCGCCATTATAATAGTACCGATAAAATCTGGATCGGGTTGCCGGTTTTGCCATTACAAATCGTTTGCTGTCACACGTTTGTGTCGCACGTCTTATGGTGGCCGATTTGCCCAAACATGAGTAGAAGTAGCTGAGCTCATCAGGATCAAAGCATACACTGTTATGGTTGGAGTAGTCAGCTTTGTTACCACTACAATAGTTTCCCAAAAGGACCTATGTCTGAGGCAGTATCGGTTGACAGGTGGGTTACCTTCGCATCTCAGCGTGGCTGAGTATTGGGTTTGGGTGCAGACTGTCGCCACAGCTTTATGCTTTCGTTAAGTCTTACACTGAATAAACCAACCAGGCCTCGGTGAGATTAACTTCGACTTCAAACGGCGCTTGCTATTACATGACGTCCTGGATTTCTAAATATTGTTCATTTATTCACAACAGCCGTGAATCTGACGCAAAGGTACCCTAGTTCAATCCACAGTTCACCGCAACGATAACGTGGAATATTCTGGAAGATATTGTTTTAAAAAGGTAAAAGCGAGCAAAATTAAGACTGGACAGAAAAACTAGAAATGTTGTAGATGCAGATTCGCCCCTGGCCGCTGCACGTTGTCATTTGGTGTAGTATTTCTAAATAACGATTCGAGTGAGCACGAGATTCACAACCCACTCACTTTACTAAGCAGGATAGTTGAAGTTTTCGTGTTTCGTGACTACTTTGTTGCTTAATCACCATATGGCCTTATCTAACTGCTGGTGTCATATACCTGGTGCGGTAAATACGCAACTGGTGTGTGGGGTACTTGGCCTCTGTAGTGCGATTGTTTGAATAATCGACGTAATGAGATCCACGCAAGCGAACAATCGCGAGAGCAACGTGATCATTCCACTTGGCTTGGGCTAATCGGCGGAGACAACGGTAGTCAAACACGTGTCAGTTTACCTCTTCGTTGCTAGGAGGTTTCTTGCCTAAACTGCAGAAAAAACAGAACGCACGCGTGTACATTTCATCTGAACTACAACCGGTCGTCACGAGTGACGCATGTTTGCGATGGCAACACGCTTTTGGCGTTGCGTCTTATATCTCATCAGTAGTAGTACATGCTGAAGAGATGATATCTAATTGCATGAGACTGTTCGCAATTTCAAGCGAACTGTCTGCATTGATGGTGGGAGTGGGTCTACTCTGGTCCTGAAGTGACCTAGCTACCGGCCAGCTTGACCATTTATCTTGTTCAACGTGGCCTGCATGCCCTCTATGGAGGGGCCAACCAGGACAGTTTGTGTCCACAGCTGAGGTGCGCACGGCGACCCCTATTTGAAATTGCTTCCTCGAGTTGAAATGCTTTACGCGAAGCATAGTGACTGCGAGATGCCTATGGTTGCAGCAGTCTTTACCATTTTCAGTATGTTGTACCCGGACATCAAACGTACCACCCAGTCAAGTTGAACATTGTAATCGCTGACTAGTATGATGATGTTATTGTTTAATCTGTTTCAGGAAGTCGATAACGGCGTGTAACACATTCTTAGTAGCACTCGAGCTGCCGTATGTTGGAGCATTCGACGGTACAAATTTGAGACACTTTTCTGCTCTCTGCGCCAATAGATCGATATACTGAAGTTGACAGCGCGTAATCGACTATTCGCTGGGGTCCAGTTGAACTATATGCGATTCCAACTCCGAATTGACCACGAGGTTCAATTTCGGCGCCACCAGGTACTCCGAGGGGGAGTATGTTGATGGACAGTTCTCTGAAGACGAACTCAAGTGAATAACGGCGCTTGGATCATAGATTCGCGCCACCGAGACAGTGCACATCAAACTTCTGATCAATGAAGGTACTCGCTAAAGTATCTTGCTGACGAATCTGTCAAAGAGTGTAGCCATTAAAAGCGCCAATGTCTACCAGTCTCTTTGGTTTTAGGAAACAATCAACGCCCGAATATACCCGAAAAACATAGTAACTGTAACAGTAGAACGATAGTGTGGTATTAGATGAGTAACTTTAGTCGGGAAAACGCTAACTTCTTTTACATTCCGATCGTATATGCATTGGAGAGGGTTGAATTGTGGAATCCCACCCCGAGTCTCTGACTTAAAAGTCTGAATTGCGTGACAATAAGAGTTGGATTTTTCTTTCAAAACCTTCTCCGGAACCAATGACAGCCGTAAGGAGTCTGTTTAGCTTGGGGATGCAGTTAATAATTTATGGATGTCTGATTCTGCTTACTTCTGAACACTGTAGGTCTCTCCGATGCTGCATCAGGTCTTCGAGTTATATCGAAGGTGTTTCAACCGTATTTGATAGTGTGCCGGCAATCAAAGTCAACCGTTTGTTTATCGGAGTGTTCCTTTGTTTGAGGATGCCTTTTCTAATCCCCATTCTCTTTATTCGGAAGTGGTGTTAAAAGCACTTCCGCTGTTTATTCACAGGATCGTGCCCCACTACTCACTCTCTCTTAAACAGTCAGTAGTGTGGCATACAACCGTATGAGTGCAACTGTTTTTCGTCTGACTGCTCCCCTTTGATTTGTTTGACATGGTTGCCTCTGGTAGGAACAAAGTCTGATTCAGCATCGCCCTCCGGATAGGTGCAGTCACACAGGTAAAAATCACATCAGGGTAGCCTAGTCGGTCTATTTACCCAACACTATCCAAGAGCATTCGAGGTAACACGTTCCTGGTTTTTTATTTGAGTTGACTCAGGCCGTAATTTTCAGTAGGAGCTTCATAATTTCAAAACACGTTTTTCTTCGGAACAAATTGTAAAAGGTGTTTTTTCTTCACTGTCGTACTGCTTTCAACGCGCGTTATTAATTTTGCGTCTAGGGCGTTACCTACCTTCTCCCTTTGGTTTCAAGCAGGAAACCGTTGGGTTCAAATGTTGCTCATGTGCAACCTGGATCGATAGGACTCTCCCAAGCAACCGCGCTTGCATCGGCTTCTCCAGGGTTATTATCACTTGGATCACGATACACACCGTCATCCGCCGCTGCGTTTGGTGCCAGTGCTGGTATGGGTGGTGGGAGTTTAGTTGGCTCTGGTGGGACTGCAGGTGGCCTTGTATCGTCAAATGTCAGTGGTCTGGGAGTTGATCGAGACCAGAACTATCGTTTGGCTGCCGCTATCGCTGGAACTGGTGGACGAGGAAGACCTCGCGGGCGACGCCCGTTGCGGGTACGTTATTCTGCCTATCGGACAAGTCGACTTTTGAATTAATTTTACTGCGTTTTTCACAGATTTGCCATTGTCAACATTATTTGAACCTTTTCAAAGCGTAACGAAGAACTGGATTTTCTCGTCATGCCGACTGTTTTTCTTTCTTATGGCTTAGTGACATCAAATACATTTCTCCACACCTGAGGCAGTAAGCCAGTCTAACCGAAATTAATGCGTTCCAGAACAATTCATGAGCAAACAGTCTGTTTTGTATATTAGTAACGTTCCACTCAAGACAGACTTGTTCGTACTATTGGACTCAGTTACAAATTCATGGATATTTAAGACAGGCTGGGTTTGAATCCAAGAGTAATGCATCTTGGATCGTTTGTGCACGGATATGTGTGTCAGTGCTACACTCGAATTGATGGTCGCAGTAGGTTGGAGACGTGGAAAACAAAATACATTCGATGCAACTTGCAACCTAGGTTTATCGGAAAGACCAGTCCATTCAGTCCTCCACGCAGGTCAGTTCAGTCGATCCAAGATTGACTGTTGCGTGCTAGAAAGGTTGGAATCGGCGTTTCTGTTCAAATTCATGAACTCTTGCAGTCTATTTCTTGAAGTATTTTCTCAGCACTGTGATGTTGACCAAAGACGACAACTAACCTGTTACTTGGGACACTTGATACGGCCGTGAACGATCGACCATGGTGTTACTACGTACAGCTTAACGTATCGGTATTTGCTCAGCCAGCTGGAAACCTGACACGACCATTTTATGGTTGAGATGTCGGTTGTAACACATACAGAGAATGTGGCAGTAAACTTAAGCATGTCTGTTACCTGTATGAACTTCCCATTGTCTGGTGTTTCAAGTCCTATTTTAACAGTTGATTCCTTCTTTTCTATTATCAGGGGCAATTCCCGGTGGTTCCGATTGATATGGTTCGCCAACTAGGTATTG
The DNA here is from genome assembly GCA_014338405.1 of Paragonimus skrjabini miyazakii. Lineage (NCBI taxonomy): Eukaryota > Metazoa > Platyhelminthes > Trematoda > Plagiorchiida > Troglotrematidae > Paragonimus > Paragonimus skrjabini miyazakii. The sequence continues at coordinate 92,961 of JTDE01001555.1, read as the reverse complement.
AGCAGCAAGTTATTCTTCAACCAGCCGCCCCAGTAGCGATGCGCAACAAAGCTGTGCTTTGTCGTCCGCTGTCCATGTGTCGCAAAACTCAGTCGTCTGTTGTGCAATATGAGGGTGCTCCGCAGGACAACAACTCCATGTCTGTACAAACAGAAGATGTGGAGGAACTGTCCATACGTAGGGCACAGCGGAAGAAAGATTCCAAACCACAGAAACCACCTGATTCTCTTTATGTTGATGACGATGTCTTATCAGATACTGAAGTAAAATCGGTGAAACGACGCGCAACTTTTGATGCTCAGACGTCTACCCCATTGATGGCTAAACTTATCGATTCGGACTCTCAAACAGGTAACTTGGTTCGCACGGAGCTTGGTCTTCTAAATTTGTTGATCCGTTTGACTTGCCACTTGGTGTATACTGTTTATTTATGCGTGATGTGTGTGCATACATCACAGCCGGGTATCGGATAGCTGTTGTTGATGAAGGAGATTGGTGCAGTTAAAAGGTCACACTTATCGAACAAAGAATAGTTAATGAGGGACAATACAGACTGTCTACTCATCCCTCAAACAAGCCGATTGGCCTTGTCATTCCTGTTGCCGTGCTCTTCTTTCTTCCCACAGATGCCCCAGAAGAGCCGCCGGCAAAGGCTGTACAGTTCATTCCCGTGCCAGTTCCAGTTCCAATTTTTGTACCGATTCCTGTGTGTTTATTTGCCCGTCCCGTGCCATATTTATTACCTTTTCCGCTGCCCTGTCCAGTCCCACTTCCGATACCTGCTGTTGGTGATACCACAGGTCAGTATTTTGTGCCGCTTGTTCTTTGTGCGGTTTGTTATTATAATAACAATAACATTAATAATAATAATTGTACGGCCCACGTTAATTAATTGCCTGTTCGCCCTAAACTCGCTGGCGTAGTTGTTTGATGCACGGTTTCGACCTAGTCGTCTAACATACACATGAGTCAACGCAATGCAGTTAGCGGAGCAACAGTAACAACTGAATATACCTCAGCTAGCGATCCGTGAACGATGCCACCAAAGGATAACCTCCTTCCTCTTCCACACTGACTCGGTTTATCACGTCCCAGTGTCAACTTGAGGCTGAGTACATCTGGTTTAAATTTTTATTGGTAGTGGCTCCTTAAGATTTATTGTCGGACATAAGTTGTTGGTTCAACTTTAGACTATAGTTAATTACATGCTCACAATAAACACTTTCTTCCCGTGAGATTGGTGAACAGGTGATAGGTGTCTGATGTTCCCAATAGTTCATCTCGATTTTCAAAACCCCCTAGCTTAAAAGACCATTCTCTGGCTCCTTTTTAGCATGATGGTACTGTGCTCACTTATTATCCAACCCACTGTAGTGGTGAAACACAGGACCTCAATACTTAGTTTCCGATGCTTGGTGCGCAGGCATCGTTATTATCTAACACGAAAAGGATACATGTAACGGTTTGGCTAAACACCAAGGATTGGTTGTTATCATGTCGACATTTTTAGTTGTCCCGGTCAATCGCAGATTTTCACCGCTTCGACCAACTCAAACACAAGACGAATGGGTCGGCTTTCGCTCTGACTGTGACTCTGTCAACCAACATGCCGGTCCGCAAACACTAAGACTCCGACAGTTACCAGAGACAAGCGTTAGATGATGTTAGCAGAGATGCTGCCCAATTTTGCACATTGATGATAGATGTGCTCAGTAACTAGACTGAAATCCGTTCGTGCCTAACGTGAACAGATCTCAAGGCGAACAGCCAATCAGATCCATCTCCGACCACCCACGATGTTTGACAAGGTTTCCTACAATCACATTTTCCAACGCTTTCAGGGGTGGCAGCATTTGGAAGTGAATATTCCGATGGCAAACTCTTCCTTTTAGATCATACTGGTGACGGAAAATTAATGTGACGATCCATGAGTAACTTAAAACATTTTAGGCAGGAATGTGACATCAACCTTTAGATATGAAGTGCCCCGAGGATCGGCATGGGTCCACGTCTGCATTCACATCTGGTGGGGGAATGATAGATCTGGTTAAGGACTTACTCCACGTGAAAAGTTGCATGAGCATAGGTGGATATGTCAACAGTAGTTGCACTTCACTAGCGTTTGCTAATCTGTGAGACCTATGACGACAAAAGGGTGTGAAACCTATCGCGAAAGGACAGATGTACTGCACATCTGTGCACCGCCTTCTCATACGACTGAGAAGCCAAACCAACTTGAGCGAAAAGTGATCAACTATTACCAGACTGTCAACCACTGCTTGAGCACGACTGCATGTGCACGGTGAGCTCATCACGTAAGCAACGAGACTGTCAGAAAACATACCTTAAGGGATAGTAATCTAAACCCCACATAACGCGAAATCGCACCATAGATTCTGTTAGCGAGAGCATAAACTCTATGCTGCCCACTATTTTTATCTCGGTAAGCCTTAGTTGCGGAGCCTATGGATTGCTAGAGGCAGTGTGACACCCGGACAATGAATTAATACCTAGGTATCAAACAACTGACGCTGAAGCCTGCCTCCGTCGAATCAGCGCGTCTCCCCGGACCAATTGCTATTACAGACTGGGAGGCATGGCCCAGAACGGAAATCATTGGTAATCGTGAGAAGAAACTGAAATATACGCCCACTGTTCTCTGTGAGTCATACACTGTGTGGCGCCACGCCTGTTTCTGTGTAGGGTTATGTCGTATAAATATGTGCAAATATATACAAGTTGCAACAAACTATCCTCTAAGAATGAAAGTAACATTACTAGCAATCGACGGACGTTGCAAACAAAATTGCCAAACATGCAATTACACTGGGTCAGACCACAGTTTTGTAAAAAAAAATTAGGGATGCAATTTCCCCGTAGGTAACACCACATTCCCCACAGATCACGGGTAATGTTGTCAAAACTAAGTTTCTAATTGGTTCACAAACAACACTTCCGGACCAAGAAGAATAAAAGAATAACGCACCAAGTATGTACAGCATGATATGTATTGCAACGCAAACACTCGTATACCCCAGGGCTTAAAAGTTCCGCTTAAGTGAGCTTATTAAACTGGGCTGTTCTTACGACATCCATGACAGAGAAAGGGAAGAATAAACGTAAAGACCACGAGCTGTATCATTCATTTTTCTTGGCAAATCAGGCAAATTCTTCGTTTAAAAAAATGCCCTCTCCCAATCATCATCATCATCGTAGACAGCGATACATCAGTGGCTCACACTGATGCTTAACTGCCACACAACCATAAAGAAGAAGAAACAAACCCTGTTTAGGAAGAGAGAGAAAAAAGGGAGAGGGTAGGGGACCTAACCCCTAAAAATAGCTACGTCTACATTCAAACATACAACATCAAGGTGCATACACCTTGCAAACAAACAACCGAGCTATAAGTGAAAGTAAGGCGTCATCAGCAAGACAGCTTCCTCACGGCCTTCACTGCCCCGCGTCACTAAGTGCACTCACTTCACAGACAACTCGGCCAAACAACGACAACATTCACGCCACTGAGCTCGGTTAGCCGCCATCTCACCTAAAGTTTCAAGCCACTGACTCTCTGCGTCGCGAGGGCTCCAACCCGGGAGACGAACCCGATCTACAGTGCCCAACCCCTTCGTGAACGATTTCATTTTCGTACGCCAGGTCATCACCTGTCCACCTCGCACCTTACGCCAATCGGCCGCAGCGTCGGCAAACAGTGCCCGGTGTGGCAAGCGATTAGCTGGCATCCTTAGTACATGACCTAACCATCTAAGTCTGTGCAAATGTAGTGAGTGAATAGAAGAACTCGTTTGACAGTCATTGCCAAATACCCGCTTCCTAACCTCCTCGTTGCTTACTCGTTGGGGCCACCCGATACGAGCGATTGAACGCAGACATCGGTGGTCAAATACATGAAGACGGTTCACGTCCTCTACTCTGATCGGCCATGTTTCGCTGCCGTGAAGTAATACAGCCCTCACTGTCGTCTGATATACGCGACCCTTAAGCTTAAGAGAGATACCTTTCTGTCGCCATAAGTGCCTCGGATTAGTAAACACCACTATAGCCTTAGAAATACGCACCTCTACTTCATTCTCTACACCTCCGCCGCCGCCGCTGATACAGCTTCCCAAGTATACAAACCGGTCAACAACCTCCATGACTTCAGTATCTAACATTAAACCTACGTAGTCAGAGCAATCTTGCAGAAGCACTTTGCATTTCGAGGCTGCAAAGCGCATTCCGAAGTACTTAGCAGACCGTGACATTGAGTCTAGCGTTGCTTGCGCCGCCTGAAAGTGGTCAAACAGCAACACTTTGTCGCCAGCATAATCAAGACCAGTCAGCCTTCCACCAGGTAGGAGGTCCACACCAGCATCTTGTGAATGCCGGAGACAATCCTTCATTATTTCGTCCATGACGAAATGGAATAAAAATGATGAAAGGAGACAGCCTCGACGAACGCCGCTCATGGTGCCAAAACTGTCAGACAGCTCACCGTAAACCCTAACCTGAGCCGAAGTATGGGAGTAAAACGCCGACAGTATGTTCACATACTTGGTCAGCACACCCCTGCGTTTAAGCGACTCTTAAAGTGTAGATCGATCCACCGAATCGAACGCACTTTTATAGTCGAGAAATACGGCAATTGTTGGTCGGCGGTATACATGACGCCGCTCCGAAATTTGACGAAGGGTAAAAATGTGATCTATACATCCACGACTAGGACGAAAACATGTTTGCCCTTCTCCAATGTTTAACTCCCGAACTGCAGTGAGTCGACGAAGTATAATGGATGCCAAAACCCTAGAAAAGACTGGAGTCAAACTAATTTCCCTACGGTTTTCGCAACAGCTCCTAATACCTTTCTTGAATATAGGAACTATTATCACGTGACCCTAGCACGGAAGGATGATCTCCGTCATCCACACAAGTTGAAACAGCTGAGTCAAGGCCTCGACTGACACCTTTCCACCTTCTTTAAAAAGTGCCGACACGAGGTCATCTGGACCGGCAGCCTTATTACGATTGAGAGCCGAGATGCAATTGCGAACCTCAGTTTCAGTAGGTGGTTCTAAATCTATCGACCAGGGCGTTACATCAGAAGTTTGTGGAGGCAGCACGGCAAAAGCAGGAGGCCAGCTAAATTGACCCTCAAAGTGTTCCGCCCAACGTTCTAACCTTCTGGACTTATTACAGATTAGTGTGCCATTTGCCTCGCTGATGGCTTCACTGACACAGGGTCGCCTGGGACCAGTAGCACGGATCAGCTTAAAGAGTTAGCCGGTGTTCCCTGAAGCACAAGCGACCTCCATTTCCTTGACTTTTTCCACTAACCAAGCCTCACGATCAGCCTTTAGACTACGTTTCAGTTTCCTACGGATATCTCTTCTAGACTTATTATGTGAACCACAAGGAGGAATCTTCCGTCTGGCTTCTAACAACTCCAGAGATTTACCTGAAATCCAATGTTTGTCAAACTTATGTACCCCTATGCCGCATGCTATAGTACCTGCTATCTGAATAGCTTGTGAAACTTGTGTCCAGCAGCTACTAGGATCCTCGGAGAGAGTACCACAAAGGCAGCTTTCTAAGCTAGTTCGGTACTTACGCTTTACAGATGGTAAAGCCAATTTCTCAACAGCCAGTCGTTGCTGTTGGTGGGTTTGTTGACCCGCAAAAGTAAGAACAAAACGACAACATACCAATGCATGATCTGAGTCCAAGTACGTGCTCCAATAATAATGACAGTCTTGGATGGAACCACGCCACCTGTAACTAACAGCTATGTGGTCTATCTGA
>JTDE01001555.1:74847-86506 GCA_014338405.1 Paragonimus skrjabini miyazakii | reverse complement strand
AGAGCGGCCTGTTGACCTATCTGTTTTAGAGTGCGAACTTTGAAGGCACCTATATTAATTCGCATTCTAGGTCTAAGCAAGGGACGAGAGAGGAATGAAGCTGAATGGCAAGAGACGGAACTTACTGGCTCAGTGCTACCACGGTTAGCTACATATGTTGTGGGACCTGTGGAGTTACTATCAGAAATGGAGGTTGAGAGGGGCCTGAGAACGAAATTTGATAGGACAGTGGGGGAGGGGTCAGCAGTAGCATGCTTTCGCCTATCCACCCTGCTGTATGCAGCAGATAGGGCGACCCGGCCGATGCTTTATGGACTTACTGGTGTTGTACCTATTCATGATTGTGTGTGGGCTGAGATACTGCCAGGGCGCTCAGACCTAGACAGGAGGACGATTATGGTTCTCAACCAAAGCCTTTGGCTCAAAAGCCAATACCGCAAGGCAGCGGGTGGGTGGCAGTGTACCAGAACTGGTATGTTTTCCGAAAGAAGATGCCAACCTTCTTCCGATCCCTAACTTGGAGTACCAGGAGACTGGTTTGTCAGACCTCCACCTATTGGCCTGCTGGCATGAGTGACTCCATCGGTGTGGTGGCCACACCGTTCAGTTTAGCCCAACAGGTCATCGAGATGCGCAAGCCGTCACACCGTGTCAAGATCCAGTCTCGTTGTGACGGGAAATAACGTTTAATTAACTTTCGATCCTAGACTACTGTCAACAACCTTTTGAATAGTTGGAACGACATGCCACAGCAGCTTACAGCTAGTGAATGAAGTTGGCGGTACTACGGTATATGTTGCTGTTTACGGTTTTTTTAAAAAATGTTCAAGTCATGAAATAAGTGAAAAAGTATTTGTTGTTTAATACCGGATCCGACTCTTGGCCATTCCTACTACCACCCCTCTTGTGTTAGACATGTCTGCATATCGCACACCATGTATTAGAAAATTTTAGTGTTGTAAACATAACGTAATTTAATAATGAGAGTACGGAACATCCTTCGTTGAGCTAAAGCCAGCATGCAGTCCCCAATATGTTGTAAGTCGCAGTTGAGCTGGCTACTATTTTGTTGTTCTGTGGCCATGAAGGCCTTAGAGTCAGCGTGGGATGTTCAGTTTAACATTTCGGTATAGCTTGGCAATTCGAAATAGTCTAGTGTTGAAAGGACGAGATTTGCTAGCTGTTCTGTCACACTGTCGAATTATCCTAACTTCGAAGACTGCTTTCGTTTTCGTGCAATTTTAGTCCTCCATGAACTCAATTTAAGTAGTTTTTTTTTTAATCCCCTTGCACCTCATAGAATCCGAAACGGGAGTTTTGGAGACGTTGGGCGTAGATGATGTTGCAGCAGAATTGGACGCCGAATATGCTAGACAAACTGACTCAGCGTCAGAGGCCGAGGTTTCACCGCGTATTGAGCCTGAAGTCTTCACACAGCCACCGGAAGAAGAATCGGATTCTCTCGTGATTGCCGCGGAGTCTACCGCACCGGAGTCTGCAGAGCAAGTATGTCATAGATGTATCTGCTATATTAATGTCCCATAGCTGTGAGTGGAATGCTTTTCAGGAACAACAAGAGGGCTACATCGTGAGGCCTTTCCGAGGTTATTTCGTGCACTCCGAATGCACACAGGTACGTGTGATTGGACCATTAGGAATACAGTGGTAGACATTCAAGTCCGTGGCAATATGTGGGGGTATAACACCAACGCTTCTGTACTGTGACGTAGAAATTGAGGGCGTTAGCGAGGGTTATCTACCAATCCGTTGCTTGACACTCCTCGGTGTTCCAAATGTATTATGTGGAGGCGTCTGTCTTTTCGCCTTCGATTATTCACCGAGCTTCACATTAGTTTGTAAACCTTTCATCACCAACGGATATGACATCATCAATGCGTAAGAATTAACATACGGTATTGAGTGCTTAATCCGCAACCAATCCGAACCACCAACTCCATCACTATCCTCAAAACTCACGGACGTCCATCATGTTATGTCTTATCAGCCGAGCAGTTTAGGTATCGATCCCGAATATCACCTAAGTGGATGACCAAAGTGATCGTTTTGGGCTCTTAGCGATTTCGAATTGTGCTGTTGTTATTTCACCGCCTGTTAAATTGATGTCAACTTTGTATGCATATGGACTTTAAAGCCAGCTCTGTTTGAAATAAAACGTTGAACTCTGCTCTTTTTTAGTGCTCGTCAATAATGCGTTTCCTTTCTACGACTGAGATTTTAACTTATTGACCGATCATCTCGACCATTACACCTATAACCTCATGACAGGCCTGACTGAATTATCACGTCTGAACGCTGTCACATTTGCTCGTAAACATTTTAACTAAAAGACGCATTAACCGCCCTGTCTCGTTTCGAGTGAAGTTGGCTAGAAAGTTATTGTAAATGTTGAGTATGTGGTCAAATGTGTTTCGTTCAATGGGCACAGATTTCGGGCCGTGTTCTTGTATTCGATTACTCAGAGTTAGTTTGGTCCCTCCCATGTAACGTTCATCACGGTCACATGAGAGATGGTAACTGACCCAGTATATGAGTCATCGTATTTTGGCTGCTATCGGCTAGTGGCACAGCTTGTTGCATCGTTTGCTGTAATCTGTGAAACTCATCGACATCATGAATCTTCCAGAAAGCAGCATCGAAGGCGTTGCCTTTTTCTCACGAGGGGAGTATTTACCATGAACGACAGCTCTAAAAAGTGTTTCCTCCATGTATTGTGTTGCTTTCGTTTGGTTGCGTTTTGGTTGGGCTTTAAGTTCCCCTTGGCAACTCACTAAGTATATCATTCTCTTTTGCATACTGTCTGCAGATTCACACTCCCATACATTGCCGCGACCGAGGTCTGAAGCGCCGTGCTGAGTCTCCACCACCTGAATCAGAGGCGGAATCTGTTGCTTGTTCTGAACACCAGCTGCAGATTGTCCCAGCTCAGTCGTTGGCTGACCGCGTGCAGATAACGGAATCCATCACAATACAACCTCCACCCTCAGCTTTAGCAGCACCAATGACAGCCCCTCCACCAAAGCGGCCACGGCATACCATGGTTGTGTCCGATGCTAATTATCACCTTAAGTTCTCATACGGTATCAACGCCTGGCGTCATTGGGTTCAGCAGAAGTTGGCCAGCTTAAGCGGAGTGAACTCGACCGCCACACAACAACAGTACCCGCATTTGCGAACAGAGCTTCTGAACATGTCCGACACTGATCTGAACACAGCGCTAAGTCAGTTTGTACGGGAGGTTCGGAAACCAAACAATGAATGTTATGTTGCTGACTCCATTTTTTACTTGTGTTTGGGTGAGTATTTTTAACTTCTAGATATCTGATTGCCTTTTGTTTGCTCAAGCAAGTTGATTTCTCGACCATATAAATCATTGTGGCAACTGGTTTCCATATGTAACACTATAGAATGAGGTAGTGAATGAATAGACACAGACTGTTTATGTGACCGACGTCTTCTTTAAACATTTTCGCATCACCTTACGGTCACTTTCTCCTCTCGCCTGGTGATCTCCAAACAAGTATTATTGATCTAGACCAACAACACCTGGACATCTGTGGGGGGAGGGGTCACCGAATCCAGTCATTACAGCTTGTCATCTGGGATACATTCCACCTCCGATTTTTTCTTAACTCAGTGGTCTCAAACGTGAAAAATACTTGACGATGAGGACAATATGGATGCCGGACAGTCCCTGTACCGTTTTCGCACTGGGATCACGCTTCAGTTCAGTAGATATTACACCATCAGATTTTGATTTCTTCATTAAAATTTATATGATGCGCGTTTCATTAATGCGCTGATATTGATCCATATAATTTGAAGAGGTACCCTTATGTGATTCGACGTGATATGTTTAAGAAAGCCCCGTTCCGTAAAGTCGTTTGACCTGCGTCAAGTATACACTACTTCCATTCCAATGCAACAACATCCACTCAATAGTTCTTTTGGTTGGAGAGGAATTTTACTGTCAAGGACCCGATTGGTTTGAGCGTGACACAATGAGTAAGACATGTGCCCCTTATAAATCTTTTAAACCGGACACTATTGATCAGCAAGATTCCCCTTAGTACGTTAAAGTGTCGTAGACCCTCTAGATAGAAGTATGCTGTTGGACAACCTTCACTTGCGACGTGTGATCATTCCACAGTGGTTGTACAATGACGATGGATCGAGGTAAATACATAGAAGGTTTTTTCACTATGAGATAGAAAACACCTAACAAAATGATTGACAACACCATCATCCAGCATTGGCTGCTGTCCATCAGCAGGATTGCACGAAGGTCGGATTACTGCCGGTTTGCTTAGGCTTAGATAAACGGCTGAACGACAACCATTCGAACTCAGGAATTCCCGATTGGTAATCTTCGTCATCCTTTTAAAAAAATGGCCTCACACGGTACATGGTACATCACAGAGGAGTATATTCTTGAGTTCACGGCTTACACAGAAATCTGGGACTTCAGCCCAGTGGCTGACCACCCATTATTCTGCAAGCCTCGTCACGTAGGCTTGTGGAACAGATGTTACTTCGCTGTCGGAATTTAAACAGTTACTAGATGAAAATTCCGTGCTCTTAGCTTTGGTTGACATTTAATTTGTTTCTTTTGATGGTAATCTCCCTTCTGTTAGTAAACTTCTCCGATGGGCTTACACGGACCGCGCATAACCACTTGAGTTCAGGATTCCCGAACGGATCTCTGCTCACGCGATGCTTATCCATTTTTCCCACAAACACGTAGTTTTTTCTTTATTCTGTGCTTTCCACTAGACCTGACTGATACCATACACTAAATAGCATCTAGATTCTGCACCTTCGTCTTCATGTTATCTTCAAGCGAAAGAAACGTTTTTCGCAGAGCCATGGTGCATGCTTTAGTTGCAAATGTGAACGTTTCATTCACGCTTGCAAGGGACCTCGTTGGACGATATCACTCACACCTCAGCGATCATTTTATTGGCGTCGATTTGATTTTTACTCTATTGATTCGTACTTGCAAACAAATGCGGCCTTTTTTTAGATCGTGCTTCCTTTCGTACATAAACAGCTTACCTTTTGCCGGATGATTTTATGGCTGAAGCTGCTATTCCTATTTCTATCCACCACAGCCCTTGTCAGAGTTCACTTCTTTGCTTATGGTTTATTCACCACTTTAATCTATTGTCTAATAAGCTTTATACATGTTTTGTTATTTATTGGTAGGTATCCAGGAATATCTGAACGAGAATGGCTGTACCGTAAATCTGTTTGGAGGTCCGGTATTCTCCGACTTTTCGAAGGCTCTGGACGAAATTCTAGCTAATTTTCAACCCCGAATCAGTCCTGAAGGTCTTCTTATTTGCCGGATCGAGGAGGAGCATTTGTGGGAAGCTAGGCAGCTGGGCGCGCAATCTGCAGAGGTTGGTATCTTACGTGTACCTATTGCATGGACATTGTTTCGTTTATCTGAATCGTATTTTCTTATTATCGGTGTACCGTTACAAGGTAATTCTTTGACACTAATTGAGTTCCTTTGTATTTTCAGGTTCTCCTCTTCACTATGCTCTATTTCAACACGAAACATTTTGGACTGCGTTTGGGAACCATACATCGTCAGCTGGCCTTTTCTCAGTTCCAAATGATCAACGAACATAATGCTGGTACTGCCATTCTTTGTCACCTCCCCGGCACTATCTTCGGTAGTGATGAGGAAGCATCGTCCACTTTGCGCCTAGATATGAATGAAGACTACTCCGAACGTTGTCCTGTTCGGTTGTTCAAAACCTATTTCTCCCGATGGTATGTTTATGTTCTAGCAAGCCACGGAGTACTTCGCCACTTTTGTTATTCCGTCTGGAAGGAACTTCTTGACAACATCTAATCTAGTTATGTCATTGTGAGCCATGGTGATGCTGACTACCGTTAGTATTTGGGAACGTCTCTTTTCCCCAGCCGTTAATAATTCGCCAGATAAAAATACTTCTCGTCTGCCGATCTTGTGTGTCAAACGCCGAATTGCCCACAAATAGACAGACTGTGTCATACTTCAATCGTTTATTTGATGTCTACAGTGTCGTTGCTAATTCGTTAGTCATTGCCATGTGCCACCTTCAAAGGGCAGAGTGTTGCTTCGAGACTGGGGCATTTCCACTCCTATTTTCTTCATTGCACGTAATCCGCTTGAAACTGTGGACAGTTTCACACACTTGGGTAGCACTATCTCGTCAACCTGTGATATTGCTGGTGAGATATCAGCGAGGATAGCAAAGGTACGAGTTGCCTTTGCCAAACTTCGTCATCTTTGGCGTCGAAAAGACGTTCGGTTGTCGCCGAAAGGAAGAGTATATAATGCTTGTGTATGTTCTGTTTTGCTCTGTGGTTCGGAAACTTGGCGTGTTCGCAGGGAATATATCGACAAGCTTGCGCTGTTTTGACAATCGTTGTCTGTGCCAATTGGTTCACATTAAGTGGATTGATCGTGTGAGCAATGCGGTAGTTCGCCGGCGCGTATTCCGGAACGCTCGGGATGCGCGATCAATTGGTCAACTATTCATGTTGCTCCGCCTGCGATGGTTAGGTCACGTACTTCGAATACCAGTTGAGCGTTTACCGTACCGGGCATTACATAATGAGACCACCAACAGTTGGGTGAAACCGCGTGGTGATCAAGCAGCAACGTGGTCACGAAATAGGAAGACCTTGACTGCTCCACTGAGCAAAGTGGGTAGGTGTCGCCTGCCTAGATGGGGTCTTCGTGATCATTCAAACCAATGGTTAGAGACGCTATCCGAGATGACGGCGTGTCGCAGTCAATGGCGTACCTGTATCTATGCCACTGCTAGTTTTTCAGCCTTGCTGTATTTTATTAATTTTGAAACTTCTTAGAAGCGTCTTCTTCGGTTGAGGTGAGCGGCGGTCCGAGCCACAGTACCTTTTGGTCAGGCTCATGACTGCTTTGGTGATTGATGATGGGGATGTCATGTGCTACGATGAACGTTCACGGTCGTTTGGACTTGTGATAACACTGGTCACGAAATTCGTTCATTAAGCGCAATCGTGGATTTAACTTCCCCGTTTGTCTCGACCATTTCTGTCAAGGTTTTGACAGTCTGGCGGTTCTTTAGTATCACATTTATAAACTGGAGGCTTATCTTTTTGGACTGATTGTTATTGCGGAAATTCGGAAACACTTATTTCTCTCCTGTATTCTGTTTGCAGCCCACCTGCCGTACGCAGTTCCGAGGACATGTTTTACATGACTCCCGTTTACTTCCCCGATCAAAGCGACTATTGGTATTCGAACAGTCCAATGGATCCCGACGACCTTCAAGTGATTTTGAACCGGATCAAGATGGTTAAAGAGATCCAAGAGGCATTTATGAACGGTCAACCGGATGGTGGCTTTTAGCCGTTAGTGTCCAAGACCACTCCAATTTTTTGTAACCTTTGTCTAGATTACTTGTCTACTTTCTGCCATCTCCCGTACATTATCTGTATGTATGCGTGCGTGTGACAATATCATCCATTTGAGAGCGCGTTGCACATTCGATAATCGCATCTCATCACGGTTCGTATAATTCACCTTTTGAATCCTGTACAAACTTGATTCTGTCTTATCTCTGCATCTACATTTACTTTTTACGTGTATATTGTTTACTACTCATAATAATAAATTACCTGATCCATACATCAGCCTCCTGACGTTAATAGTTTTTCGATAGTTTTGGTTCTCCACTTTGGGTGGCCACGTTTCTCTATCGTAAACAGTAACACTGCTGTTGTACGTGGTTCTCTGTAATCTCTGTTACTAAAGCCAAGGTCCTGGAGATAGAGCTCCCATTTTTGTAACTTCTATAGCCGCGTCTTTTTCGAATGCCCTAGTCCAGTATGTGTAAGCTGCGAGTTGAGAAAAACAAAGCGTGTTGCCAGTGGGTTTGGCGTAGATCTCTGTTTATCGAGCTGGAACCATTGTGACTCATCGTGTGATCGAAAATGTTAGGGCTTGTGCTGGTTCAGTGGTGCAAACGTTGCCGCAGGTACCGAGTTATTCGTAAGATAAGACCTAGCAACGGTACGAGACAGAGTCTCGCTAGTTACTCATCTGTTTAGGGAGATGTGGGTACCTTTATTTTGCTTGCTTGAGAGGCACCCTGCCCTCGTTTTCATTCATTTCGCTTTTATGGACGATAACTGGCGGCGAAGATGTTCTTTGTTATAGCAGTCTCAGACTGTTGTATACTTGACCGTTGATGACTACTGGCCATTCACACGGTCGATCTCTTGATCTGTCATTGGTTCCGCTATGTTCAGCGCCCATCAGGCTCGACATACTGATCGACAAAGACATGCAGTTACGCGATCAGTTTGAGTCCAGCTGGACTTGGCAGAGCCATATCTTTCTTTGCATTTTAGCGGGTTGGTTCACCGTCTGCATGCTGTCGATAGGCTAAGCGGTGTGTTCGTTCAGTCAAGGTGACCCCAAATATGTCCAGTAGGGACCAGTGTCAGTGATCGCATATAATGGGTGGTGGTGCCACTAGCAACAGGTAGATCTAGGACTTGCCGCCAGGTGCTGTAGTGCAGCACGTATTGTCACCAAGGCTGGTAACTCCATTCGCCGCGAACTGAGTGTGGTCGTCGTTTTACTGGTGTTCAGGTTCATTTATGTAACCGAAAACTTTACCATTTATGTTAAAAGATTTTGTTTGGCTCCAGACTAATTCTGTCACCTACGACATCCGTGAACAAACCGACATTCTCTCACTGGACGGCTGGCATGCGTCGCATAACAAGAAACACTTGGGGGGAGTGTGCAATCGGGTTCTTCTTTATAGAAAGTATTTCATTGTAGGACCCGATCGTTGTGAATAAGACAACCTTATTGAGTCGAAACTGCTCGCGTAGACGCATTCATAGTTACTTAACTTTCACCGCTATCGATATTAGTATCTGGTGGTACTATTGACAGTTGGATAATTGTTTATTCAGCAAACATCCCTGTGTTACCACGGGTGTTTGGTCTCTGCCGGTATCCATCCATCAATCAGAACAAAGTCTGGTGCCAGTCAGGTTGTTCGGCAGCATGACTCATCGCTTTCGAACCTTAAAATCACTTTCATGAATGAAATGTATTTTTCGTATCAGGGTCATGGTGGACACTGACTCAGCCAGGACAGTTATGAACACTCCCTCGGTTCAGAAATGTTAGCACTGAGCTGCACTGTGTATGTCTCAGCATTCATTTGGTAAACGTTGGTTTGACATTATAGATCAAAATTTAGCCTGCTAGAGTGACGTGAAAATTGTTTGCGATTGTTTTAATGAACCGTCTTGCAATCAGTGCTTATACGAGCTCTGTTTGGTACGTTAAGGTTGCTGTACTGCCTGCTCTTGGAGTGAATATCCATCACAATCCAACAAACGTGCTCCATATGTGGCTTCGGGATCTTGGTTTCGTTACTGAGAATACCTGAATCTACTGCCAACTAATCTAATCTACCGACAAGGCAGTTGTGCTGAGGACTATACTTACTCCAGCCTGGTCGATAATGATACTAGTCAGCTGAAGTGTACAAACTGTATGGAGTAGTCTGTGAGTGCTTTGTCCGGGATTCTAAACTGAATCGCAGCGAACCGACTTTCAGTGCATCTAGTGTTCGAGCGAGGACGGCCTGTGGACCTAACTATTAAGGAATGCGGAAGTCAGATTATCATGTTGACTTGTATTTTAGGTGAAAAACTGGAAGTTCGGTGGTAAGATGTGGCACATGTCGAGGCGGTTCTACCCTGGTTGGCCATATCTGTGGGAACCGGAGAACAGTCACTAATGTTGTATAAGGGACATCCTCATTTATAAGTGGTTTAGTGCGTACGTTCGGTGACTAAAGGGCAGGTTCTAACGCCAGGAAGACGGTGAAACAGAAGCGACTATTTGGATAGTGTGTGTGCACTGTGGGGGACGTGCCACCAGGGCGAATGACAATGTACTACCACCCAATGTGTGTGAATGCACGTGAGCCATGCAAATGAGTGTACGCGTTCATAGGTCTATGTTTTAACATAACCTGTATGAATTTCATGCGATAAACAACTTCGCAGGTCAATCGTCTTTTGTGGCCACAACGCTAGAAATATTGTTTGAATGGGACCCGATAGCTGTGTTGGAGAGAACTGTAGGGAAGGGGTTATCGGTATTGGGTTTATCTGCTTGTTTTCAGGTTATGCGTTGGTACGTTGTCTTTTTGTTCCTCCCGTCGGTGAGCATCGATCACACCAACAACAACAACTGGTTTTGATAAATCGGCCATGCCGTTGGCGAAACGTAGTTTCAAAACTAGCCTCGAATGCAATCTTAACTCTTCTCTCCTGGAGCACACTGAATAGCTGCTAGACTCATATCTCGCAGCCTACTCATGAGACGGGGTCGTAGTGAAGTGGTTCGTAGAGTAAACGAACATTAGATTTCAGAGGAGTTCCTGGTGTTGTTCAGTGTCAGACGGAACGTTCTTCATGGCAGTTCATACTACAAGTTTATGAGAACTATCGGTAAGCAGCTAATGCGTAGCTTGATCACCAGTCATGAAGCTTGGTTAATGGATAACGTTAAGGAATATGGAAGCCGCTTTTGCTTTAGGGAAGACTGATAGAACCTTTACGCTCAACCGTACTGCACGTGGAGGGCTTCTATCTGTTGATGAAGGTCTCAGCGCTGTGGGCGGCATCTCATTTATAATAAGTCTAGAAGGTTAGAACGCTATGCAGAATGCTATGAAGGGTAGTTTGATTGGCTTCCTGTTCCTGCTGTGTTACCGCCGTCAACTTGTTTCGTAGTATCCTGGTCGGTGGACTTAGAATCACCTATTAAAACGGAAGTCTGTGTTCGCACTTCGGCTGTCGAACCAAACAGTGCTGCTGTTCCGCGTTTTTCATGCTGGTATTATTCAGAGAATGTGAAGGAGCATTGTTAGGGATCTTGGTCCAGTTGTTTCAACTTGTGTGGACGACGAAAAACATTCATTTGTGCTGCGGTCACCTGATGATAGCCCTGTATACAGATAACATTCAGAAGCTTTTGCGAAGACCTAGATTATTAGCTCGACTCCAGTGATTACTAGGGTTCTGGCATCTATTATACTTCGTCGACTCACTGCATCCTGGGAGATGAATATTGAGGAAGAACAAACAGGATTTCTCCCTGATCGACGATTTGTTAATTGTGTGTTCATTCTTCGTCAATCTCGGAAGAAGCACTGCCCACCAGTTGTGGTTTTTATCGACTATATAGGTGCGTTCGAGTTAGCCGAGCGATCTGCAGTTTCGGAGGCACAGAAGTGTACTGGACTAGTATGTAACCATTCTATCAACGCTTTATTTCTGCACGTTGATTCGGTTTGGGTCTATGGTCAGTTGTTCAACATGTTCACTACCAACAGCGGCTTGCGTCATGACTGTCTACTGTTATCATTTTCGTCTAAGTTTGTTGTGGGCAAATAATGGTGAACGGTCTGTGGTTTGGTTCTCCTAACTAGTGGAAGACTGACTGGTCTCGGTTGTACTGACCACAAGGTGTTTGACAATTTTCAGAAACACTGGTAGATGCAAGCATTTCGTATTGACTCGTCAGTACCAAATTTACAATAACACGGGTGCGTATTTTATA
>JTDE01001555.1:40808-73502 GCA_014338405.1 Paragonimus skrjabini miyazakii | reverse complement strand
CCTAAGTGGCATCCCAGGCTTGTGCGTCTTCGGTAAGCCGAAATGCTTGCATCTACCAGTGTTCGTGTTCTAATTGCTTTGTTCAAACTGTTCAAGGGAACCAATTGTTTCAAATTTTCAGAAAGTTCAGACAGTGCTAAACGTTATTTAGGCCCATGTCAAATACTTGTTTTGCTGCCTCAATCACCAGAGCGATTTTGTATGAGTTATCTAATTACTTACGTTTAGTTTCGCATAATAACGTTACAAAGACTGTTGACAAGTTGGACTACTTAGGAAGTGGCATCGGCATCAGTGGAGGTATAGAAAATGTATTAGAAGCTCGGGTTTCCAAGACAATGCCGTTTTCGTTAATTTGGGACATCTCTGGCGACCGAGTATCATCTTTCTGAATACTAATGATCGTCTGCACTAGGCGACTGTCCAGTCTGTGTTACATTGCAACTGAGAGGCCTAACCGGTTAGTATACAAGACGTGAGCCGTCTTCTAGTATTCGACCATCGATATTTTTGCTCGATCACTGACGTTGAGCGACCCTAACGAGTAAGCAACGAAAAACGAGTTGAATGATGACGGCATAGAGATGTGAAGATGTTTCCCAAAGGCTTGATCGCTTTAGATCAGGTTCACCTCCCGATCTAGCGACCTTGCGATTCGCTGTCAGCGGCTAGGGACTTTGAATGAGATGGTGGCTAATCGGGTCCAGTCACGTGAATGCTGCTGTCGTTTGGCCGAATTGTTCGTCAAGCGAGTGCACTCGTCGCAGGACAGTGAAAGCAGTAAGGACGCTGCCTTATTTGTGTCGGCTTATTTTTACTTGTAGCCTAGTTGTTTGTTCACGTGGTGTAAGCATTTTGATATTGGATATCTGAATATTGATGTGGTTGTTTTTGGCAGTTTTGTCTCTTCTTTCCCGTTTCTTTTTATTTCTTAGCTAGAGCTTGTTATTTTCTCCATGGTTCTATTGAGGTTAGACATCGGTGAGAACCACCGACGTATTACTGTCTTTGATGACGATAGTGATGGATGAAGGTACCTTATACAAACTCCATTTTCGTGAAACTTGGTTAAAACGAAAATTCATTTATTGCAAACTACTATTTTGTACTATTGAAAGTCTATTTTAAGACAGTGGAACAAAGTGGACTCTGGCTTTAAAGAATAAACAATGAAGGTTTTGAATGATTACTATGTATAAAACGAGTTTTAGTTTTGCTTGCAACGCATACTCCCACATGTTCGTCTGTGTGTGCATTGAGAATTTCGTAAAATTTAACGGTAGATGTCCTCACGTTGTTTCATTTGTTAACTGAAATGTCTGGAAAGATTTCCGGCAGAAAACCTTCTTATATTGGAAGAAGTCGAAGTAGACAAAAGAAGAAATTGACGTAGCGGCGCAGCACAAAATTCCCATTGTCGCTGAATGCAGATCTAGAGAACTCAGTGTGCGATAGAAGTAGTCACATCCTGACGAAAACAACTTGGGAATTAGTCCACATATTTTGATGTTGACGATGCGCATCTTTAGTGATTCAACCGGATTTTCAGTGCGCCTCTTGTCAACTGGCCACTGTTGTCTCTAAAAAAGGAAACCTGGGCTGTTCAGGTTACCTCTAATGGCTTCTCAGAGCATGTGGTTGGCCGGGGTGATGGGAAGCACCAAATGGTTTCACTTTTCATCTTATATACGATGAAGTACCCAATGTCAATCGGGATGTGGTGTCAAACTGACAATCAAAAAATAGGCCGCAATTTTTCAACCTCTACTCGCTGTTGATGTAACTGTTATCTGTTGCTGAGTGGGAGTTCATGTCAATATTGAAACTTATACTGGCTATTAGGTAAGCGGTGCTATCCTACCGTTCTCTGGTTGGTAGGAAAATGCGGCCATCTGTTGTTGGTAAGACAAAGGAGCCAAGTTGCTTCTGAGATAAGAGGTATCTCAGCATCCATCCCTGAATGTTGGTTCCACTATTTGAGTGCAACAGAAACAACAGAATATCCCTGATTACCATGATATAAATTCGTCACATGTTCAAGGCACGAAAAGAGTTCCACACGTGAACAAAGTATTATTTACAAATACAAGGTTAAGTATGGAACACGACTCTTGACAACCCTTGGATTTATCACGCTACTTAGCTTGACGAAGTATACGGATGTGGACATCAATATTGGGACTGCCACAATTCTCACTGGAGAGGGAATTGTTAGCTGAGTTTCCAAACTTGACCAAGAATTGAAAGATTTTGTTACTGAGATGAATCAAGAAGCTGTCATACTTCACTCAGACGGAAATTTTCAAGCAACCATACCATACGTTTGTTTTGTTGAATATCATGATCGTTGTGAACAATTTGAACGAAATCGAGATAAGCATTTAACACACTGTATCCACGTCAAACGACGATTACCTGCTATTCTTAGGTTGATACCTGATTTACAGCCTCCGTCATGAAACGCGTAACCGATGTTGTATTTATTAAACATGACTTCCAAACTCGTGCGTTTATGGGTCCTAACTTTATCTAATGTTTGTCGTCCGAAAGTTGATGTGTTACTAGATAGGTCTACAGAAAGAGCACGGTAATAAAGTTTTTTTTTAATGATCAGAGTTGAATTGAAAGCATACAAAATTAAGGCTAAGTAACACGTTTTATTAATGAAACATCGGCAAATGACATTTCGTTCTAATCAAAGCTAACTGTATTTCGTAAGTTTTTGAACGGGTCTGCTTATTTTCGAGGGTGGAGCACCGTACTGCATTATGTATATTTTTGTACAAGGCAACGATCCCCATATTTATGTATATATATTATATTTGTGTAAAAATTGATAAATTAATTGCGTGAATGGCAGGAAAACTAATGGTATAGCTATATGGAATATTATAAGATATATCAGCAAATGGCAGCAGGCAGAGTAGGAGTTTTGTTAAACAAATAACACGGTTTATTGTAAAACTAATACATATAATTACTTCGTTTCGGCCGATTTAATTTTCTTGTATGTGATTGAACCGGACAGATCTGAACAGACTTCCCACTGTGGAGTAGACGTTTCTGCGGAAGAAAAGCAGGACGCTTTGTAAAGTTTATTTCAAAACCAATTGGAGAAATTACTGGGTATTACATACGTATCCTGTATGAGCGGGATCGACTTGACAACCATACATCAGCTATCTGCCTCTGTCTCCTATCGAGGCGATCGAGCTATCAGAGCAATACTCACAGGCGAATGTGGCTGAGAGTTCAAATACATTGATTCAATCATACTTGTGTGAGGTCATTGACGCAGAGGTGAACATGGTTGCCACAGGAAAGCATGACCAGAGTTCTATTCCCGGCCGTCGCATGGATATGCACTACTGACGAGCGAATATCAAGTCCAGTGGTGCTTTTTGAAAGGGGCTGACTGGAAAGTTTATGGGAATGCGACAGTTGCGATGACTTGTGAGTGACGTTCAATTCATATGAAAACTCAGTTCCCTTACTACTCATCATTAAGTGAAATCATGAAGACATTCTCTTAGTGAGGAAGAAGAATGAAACAAAAACTAACTCTGTAGAACCTCTGTTTAAGTTTTCTGGTCAGGTTCAAAATGCATTACGTTTGTCACTGTCGAATTGATACACCACATCTCAGCTATTCAGATATCACATTTTTACATATAGCTTGATCACTAGTCGTGAGGCTCAGCGAATGGATAATGTTAAGGAAATGGAAGCCGCTTTTGCTTTAGGGAAGACTGGTAGAACCTTTACGCTCAACCGTACTGCACGTGGAGGGCTTCTATCTGTTGAGGAAGGTCTCAGCGCTGTGGGCGGCATCTCATTTATAATAAGTCTAGAAGGTTAGAGCGCTATGCAGAATGCTATGAAGGATAGTCAAATTGGCTTCCTGTTCCTGCTGTGTTACCGCCATCAACTTGTTTCGTAGTATCCTGGTCGGTGGACTTAGTACCAGTTCACATCCACATTTCAGCTCTCAAGTTCAACATGGTTGCTGTCCCGGTTTTTCTCATGCTGGCACTATTCGAAAAGGTGAGGAGGCAGTTGTTTCAGTTTGTGTGGACGACGATCAACTTCTCTAGTTGCTTGGGCTCCATATCCCGGTTTGTAGGTTTGGAGCATCCATTATACTTCGCCTACTCACGGCAGCTCTGAAAGCAGATATTAGGAAGAAGAGGCACGGTTTCGTCCCAGACGAGAATGTTTTGATCAAATGTTCACTCCTCCAAATTCATAAGCAGCATCTTATATGCTGTTGGCGAAATTCTGACCGTTTTTCTTGTCTGTAAAAGTGTTTGAATCAATGGGTCGCTTCACATTTTGGGATGTGCCAAACAAGTATGTGAACATTCTAATCGGTTGTTCATTCTCATCCAACAACTCAGGTTGGAATTTGAGGTGAGCTGCAGGTGTTTGGACACCAACAGCCACTTGCATTGAGACTGTCCACTTTTGCCTATTTAATATATAAGCTTCCACATAAATTAATTCAAAGCCGTCTGCAACATTTAAGACGCTGGTGTGAATTGTTCACTTGTTGGAAGACTGATCTTGATCATGCCAATGACAAGTTCTTCTTTGACGGATTCCAGGCATCATAGACAATGCCGTACGATACACTGAGCTCTAGGAATATTCGGAATGAGTTTCGCAGCCTGAAATTGTAAAGTGCCGCTGCAACAGTGCCGTGAGCACGTAGATCTGTAATGTTGGATGACAAGGTTATGGAGGTTTTTGACCCGTTTGTGCACTTAGAAATTTGCATCCATGGTGTCATTGGTGTGAAAATGAAGTCGAATTTCGTATCTTTAAAGCTAGGACGGCATGCGTTTGTTTGGGACACGTATGGTAACGGAGGAGCACCCTTCTGATAATTATGGTCTGTCCATATAAGATGCTTGTGCTACTTCACTGTGGCGACACTTGGCTGACCAAGGTAGTGGATTCGAACTTAAGCATCTGCGTTTGATCACTCGCATCGAGTGGCGCCAACAAGTAAGCAACGAAGAGTTTTAGAAGCAGATATTTGGTAACGATTACCAGATTTGTACTGTTTATTCCATAAGTTTGCACAAACTTAGATGGATATCAGTTAATCGTCTGTCGGATCGAGCACCCTTCACCGATGCTGCGGCTTACTGGTTTAAGGTGAGAGTTGAACGGATGATGACTTAGCGTATAGAAATGGATTCTTTCATCAACTTGTTGGTCGATGTAGGGCGATTTCGTCTCCTTGGGTAGGTCCCTCGTGTCTCAGAGTTGGTGGCTGGGAACGTTAGGTGAGATAGCGGCTGATCCTGTAATGAAGTGCGGTCATAAACCGTGCTCTCAGTTTGTTATGGTCTACTATTGATGGAATATGTAGCAAAGTATACGGTTAGCTATATTCCTATTCTCCGCGCCACCCACTAACATTAAGTGGGGTAGACTACTGGATCGTGACTTCGGATGTTACTGACTGTCGTGTTCCAAATGGTGACTACTGATTAACTGTTAAACTGTGTGCTGAGTCGTTACGGAATCTCTTACCCGGTCTCATGGACAATGATAATGAAATATTCAGATGCTGTGTAGGTGAAAAACTTGCTGCAAATTACACGTGACCAGAGGTTTTGTTTGGATAATCTCACGATACTTGTTTTCTTTGAGACATGCCTGTAACCACGTAACGTTTCATAATCCGAGAAAGCCACAGATTCACTTCTGCATTTTTTAAATATCAGTTAGATTAGGTAAAGGCAAAGTCCTTTAATGTTTAACTGCTATCATTTCTTAAATACTTTTGTGACATGAATGACTTTAATTTCACATATCATCTTGGAAACAGTAAATTGGTACGATATCAAATCTTGAACAATATCTGAACTATTTTCTTAGTATTGCATACTTCCAATCTTAACGCGAACTGTAATTTCGTTCTGTCTTCAATTAAACTTATTTTGCTGTTGGATTTTCACATTTGTTCTGTCGTACTGTTGTTCTTTTTGTGTCGTTTAAAGATATGTAAATTGCTCGCGCTCAGAAAAGAGTGTCCTTCGCAGATGAGTTGGGAAATATGTACTATTATTGTTATTATTAGTGACACGTTTGCTCATCTGGAATCTACAGGTACCCTCAAGCGAAATGTAAAATGCCATTAACAAACACTGTTACGGACTCTACACAAACTTTTGTCAGGTTGTCCGTGCTTCTGTTGCGGATACTCTTGAAAACGGTCTGATCTAAACATGGTGTTTCACAAGAATTCAAATAACCTGTTTCTGACATCCCTCTAACTAAATGCATTGGGTCAATGGAAGCCTCACTCACGATAATGAGCTAGACGGACTGATCATCTGTGAGTGTGAGAACTTGGTTGGTTGGAGTCAGGAGCAAACGTTAAGAACAGACCGTTCGAAATTTCGTGGACCACCTTGTTTTCATATACTCTCGATTTATCAAACTCTATTGTTCCAGCTGTTTGTTAATCATACGGTTGTTAGTTCCAGCTCCGGTTTGCACAGTGGCTCCTTGCAAGATTTTTGCATGCACCCCAGTATGTCATGGCAGTATGCGCTTTGTGATATGAAGGCTGAAAATTTTGAGTGGAGATCCAGATTCATGAAGCACATTTGTCTAATGGCTTAAATACGATAGTACTCGGAGGTACCTATGGCTGAACGTTTGGTCGTTCAAATCTTCGGGTTGTTAACATGACTACCTCACAAACTCGGAGGTAGGCTTCATACTCCCATTACAGACAAGCTCGTACATTTTGGATAAGCTGTAATGAGCGCAAAGTCTTCTCCTAAATGTTCCTTTCGAGGTGTGCCTACTGCAAACGTTATCTATACGCAAGTGCCACGCTCAACTTGTGCTTGTACTCAGACCTGTCTCATCTTTGAAGAATCGGTCATCTGGTGAATGCCATCTGCGGCCTAGAAGCATGGGTTAAACCGTTACTGTGCTAGTTTTGGCTTGTAGATTTAGAGCAGGATAAGATCGGTCTTTGAGTGTGGCTGTTTGGTACATCTCAAGCCAGCAAGTTTCCTCATGTTCAAATAGATAAGTGCGGTTTGTACATATGTTAGTTATACTGTCAATCATAACACATTTGATAGCGTTTTACGTTTTAATCATTAGTGAACCCGATATTTTATTCGCGGCCGTTCCCTGTTTTGAGTGGCCTAAATTATTAACAGAAGTTATGCTACTGACAATTTCAAAGTAGTTTGTACACTAGTGACGGCATCGTATAACAGTAGCGTCAACATGCATCGTTTCTCCTTTGCTTCAAACGGGACGGTCTGATTTTCTAAACTTAACATACACATAATGTGACATGACAGGAAGGTTCAATTGCAGTCAGGGTTATGTCGATCTTTTGCTTGAAGACCAGCGTGTAATAGACGTAATAATCATTCTTAAAGGATGTCTGGATCCTTTTGCATTGTTTCTACCCTATCCATATACAAACGAACTCTCTTAAACATACCATCTTTGTTGATTTGAAAGCGTATATTGTCTGAACCAAAAGTTTGTCCTTCGGTTGTGACAATTTTCACGCTGACGACATACGATGCCTCCTCGTTCGTGATCAACGGCAGACATTTTGCTCGGTCCAGTAGAAAATATGTTTGGCTGTTTTCACGCTCGTTCTGAATCGTTACACGATAATACAGTACCGGACAGCGCAACTGCCTGGTTGGTAGAAGGATGTGTTGGTTAACTGTACTTCTGTAACGATGGATTCCTCAAATGAAAACGGGGATGAGACGCGCGGGGTTAAACAAATAGCATATTTGTCCAACTCTATTCATCTGATAAACGATTATTAATCAAGCAATAATTTCCAAACCCACCTAAAAACTCCTAATTAATGTCACCCTTTTCTCAGCGCCAATTTTTAATTTGTTTTAGACTGTGAATGATCATCTACAAACGTTCGTACAAAGTAAGCACACGGCGAAATCCGATCTCAACGAGCTAAAATCTATCCGAACCGATTGGTTATTCCTATTCCGAAGGTGACCTGTCAACAGTGGGTGAAATGGTATTTGGTGAATTTGTTCTGACTTGTGTTTTCACCATTTTTCACATTAATTGTAGAATACTATATCCTGCCACTCAAAGCCTTGCAATGTGACAGCTTGGTATCGAGTTACCTAATGGTTTGTCTGGTGCCACAAGATCAAGTCTGCTCACCTATAGGTAAGCCACCATTCCAATAGTCAGCTATAGATGCATGTCACTCTCGTTAGTAAAATTGAGTGCCAACCAGCGATGTGGTTCAGGCAATAAAATCACGAGTTTTGATCATCACAGTGAGGCGGTTGATCTGAGACTGTCTGAACACTGTAGATGTGCAACGTAACAGAAAGTTCGGGTAACAAATCAACATTGAATCAAACGACAGATTTCCACAGCGGTCAGTTACAGTGTTGCATTCTACAACGACCTGCTTTAAGCAATCACTGACTTTTGGGGTTCGTTTGTACAGTAATATTGATAATTTGTTAGATCTCAGCGCACATCAAGCGTCGATTTATCCTTCCAGTGCACTAAAACATGCAATCAGAAGTGGAAAAAACGAACACCAGTCTGCTCTAGCCTCATTCACTCTTCTCCTTGTGGACCGTCGTTTGGATTGCAATAGTTAGTTCGTGGAAACACGTTTGTGGACATATACTGTTCACTATGACGTTAAGGTCCATAGAATCTACACACTATTACTCGGGTTAGAGTTAGGCAGCCTTTATCTCAGTGAGATACCTCTGATTTTTCAGTGTTAATCGCACATTCTAATAAACGTGCTCAGTTATTAGTTCAGTGGTCCACAGTGGGCATACATTATGACTGATATCTTTGTTTCATTGTGGACGGTGAATGTGCAACAGTTTTCCTGAACTTGATCTACCTGCTCCATGCATAACAGTAGCCTGCCAACTCAGTTTTCTACTTGCTATGATGGGTTCCCATTCCCGACTCATTCTGTCAATAGTTTCTGTGACTGCTTATGATTGTAATCTTTAAGTAACAAACATGTATTGGGTAGTGGACTTTTGTTCGATTCCAGTTCGAGCCACCATGCAGAGGTTCACATTAGCCTGTCTCAAAAGTCAACCATGTATGTCGAAATGTACATATATGCGGCCTAAAGGAAGGAATTTTCTAGTATAAATTTTGTTAATTTTAATATTGATGCACATTAATCTGGCTATAAACGACAAAAAATGGACGAGTTCATTTTGTAGAGAAGTCAGTTACCCTAGTTATTATAAAAGAAATAGAGCATGGAAGAAGATAAAGACGAATAAATAAATTTACTATAAAACGGGTTTATTTATGGTAATGATCGTCAGTGCACGGTACGACACTATACTGACTGACTTAATTCCTAAGAATCTACTAAAACGATACTGCATGTCATATATTTCCTGAGTATCTCTTCCTGTCTGGTCAGTATAACCTACCATTCTCCATTCTCATCTGTGATCTGTAACGAGTGCTTTAATATTGCTGATCAGAATTCTGGGAAATTCTGTATGTGAATTGATTTTAATCATTCTGAGCTTGAATCTGAGTTCAACGACGTTCCTGTTTAGCCAAATGCTCTTACGTTTGCATTTTTATGACCTGATCGCAGATGTCAGTCTAACTTAAAACACTGAAGGATTTAACAATGACCATTCCATCTAAGTTGTATTTTAACCAGCGACCTATCGTGTCAGACTTCTCTTCACTCAGTCGTAGTGACTACAATCTCATCATCTTTGTTATGCTTAGCAAAGTGCTGTTAGTCCATCCTACACATAATTTCTTTGATCTATCCTACAAGTTTGAAATAGCTTCCTCTAACTTGGTTGAATACAGAACCTAAGAAGAGTTTCCTGCACTACACATTTTCCGAGCGCATTTACCTGCATCTCTTCTGGTGTGTGCTGCAGTATGCGGGCTTACATGTACCTATACTCACTAGGCATTATGAGGCAGCGTAACAGAATCACTGGACACAAATACTCACTGCATACACTAATAGACATTGGTCACGTCTGATACTGGAGAACAAGTCTTTCTGTTCGGTATGCCAACGCACTTGATCCGGCACGAACTAAGACAAATTGATTATATAAGCCTTTATATCAAACGGTAACAGTCTTCCTCTTCGGATGGTGATGAACACAATGCTCGGTTAGGTTGTGTAGAAAATGTCCCAGTAACTGCCTTAAAATGAGTTTTTAATAATGATGATATCATCACTTCTTCGAGAAAACCGAAGCCAGACTTCTATAGTTTCGAAACCGCAAAAGTAAACACTGCAGTTGGTTATTTCTTGTTAACTGTCTTAACAACTACTCATGGATGATCAATTACCTTGGATGTTGTTCTCAACATTGGCACCACCATCTGGACCAGGAGGATTAGTTGAGCTTTCATAGGTTCGTATTCACCTAGAACAAGTACGTGCTATTGGAAACTTTGTCCTACCATGCTGGACAAATTTGTGCGATAAAGATTTTAGTTAAAGAAGCAATGTGACCATTTGGAACAACTCCTAGTGCCGAACCTCACATAACCTACGAATCTTCCTGCGTCCTAGGTCACTAATGTAGGCGGAATGGAGTGATTTTTACACGGTCAGGTTTCATACAACACTCAGGCACCACAAGGTCTGAACGTCGTCATATAGTCGTAACAGATTCATCGACCACTCAACGCGGCGATTTTGACCCCGGTTAAAGTTGTTGCAAGCCTTTCGAATACATTGTTAACAAGTGGAACATACTCCTAGGAAAACTTTTACTCGACGGCAGATAGACTTAGTGACCGATGCTTATTGACATATGCAGTGTGTTTGTCTGCGGCTATTTATTTTGTCAATTTTCTTCACGATTCTTATTGACTTTTTTGTCATATATGGACCCGCAGAAAGAAACAGCGGAATGTGCGCAACATGTGAATGGTACAAAAAGCTCTTTGTTTCTTTTTGTGTTCACATCCTACACATCTAATCGAAAGGATCTGTCTTGCGAGTGATTTCGTCAAATTCTGTGACCAGCCTTTCATCAGAAGTTCACTATGGTTGTGGTAACTGAAGCTGACTATTTTCAACTAATCATTAGCACGGTAACTTTCAATTTCCAGTTTACGGTACTTGAGGGGATATGCACAACATCAACGTCATACAATGTGACCTAGGTGACATTCATTACAGCTTAGGCACACAGCAGCCCATGGTTCGCAGACAATTGTTTTTGAATACAGCACAAGTTTGAGTCATCGCCATCATAACACAAGCTTTCTAAAATTTGCTGAGGCCGTCGCCATAAAAGGGTTCATACCTGCGCTGTGTGTTCAAAAAGCAACTATCTGTATGCTATAGACCATTGTGGGCTCATACTGTAATGCATATCATTCGAGTCTCACTGTTTGATGCTTGGTATTCATTCTTCTGCTGATATCTCTCCCCAGGTATTTTAAACGGCAAATTGAAGGTTTTCGTCTTATTGGTCATTTAGTACGGATGCACCAGAACGACATGCTAGCGTCTACCAGTGTTTTTTCTCTAACTGTTTTGTTCAAATCACAGAAAGAATATGTGTTTCAAGTAACTAAAGATGTCAAGGAATACGTCTGTTTTACCCAAACGAGGTCACAAAAGTAACAAAATTTCTTTGGCGGATGCACAGAAAAACTGTTAGTTCCTGAAAGATACATCTTTAGTGTATGTTAGCTTGATATGCTTGGAAAATCACAATCGGTTGCTGCTGCGCTCTCACTTATGTGACAACAGTTGTGCAACAAGTCAACGTCAGCATCGATCGAATTTATTAGTTTTCGGGTTGTCCCGAAGTTGCTTTATAGTACCGTAAAAAGACGTGCTAGTAATTCTTTTACGAACCTATCAATTCATCATAGAAATCAGGTCGCCCTGCTTATTCCGTTCGCTAAATACTTTATGGCTACAAACCATCTGGCCCATAATTATTAACGTTTGTCAATCACCCCCAGCAATGATAACCCCGGTGCCATCAGGACCGTAGGTATCGCGCCAGATATCATACTGCTCAACCTTGAAAAGCGTCCTGAAAACAAATCTCCTAAATATGATTTAATTCTCTCCGTGGTTACGAAAATAGTCACATAAGAACTTTTGATAGCAGTTGATGGGTTTTTCAGTTAGTCTGCAGATTGAAGCAGGCTTCCAAAGGTCGGAAAGACCGATACTCTATCCCGCAACTGGATGATTGCAACATATCTTTTAATTCAAGTCATTTGCTTTAGTATATGTTGTTTGAACAATCTTGGAAAGTATAATCGAGGAACACTATCACTGGGAGATAGACAGCTAAGTATTACCATCTGCAAACCAGACCTAGGACTAATCGTCTCTTAATTGCAGTTTGATGATGAACATTATAGAATGATACTGGGTATATCAACTGATTTACCTGAACCGTTTCATATAGTGAGCTATCCAGTGATATTAAGCATATTAGAACGCCTTTCAACAACTTGAATGTAAAAACTCGTAGACTATACCTTATGAAGGACACTTAACTGATTGAGAAATTACGGCTTTACGGTTGCAAAGCGTAGTTTAGCCCCTCGTTCACTTTCTGATTTTGAAAAGTTGGGTCTATTCTGTGTCTGATATCGTCATTTCAGTGGTGACTTTGTTTTATCTCACAGAATGCTACATAAACCACCGCATGCTTTGAGACACATTCTCAATAACAGTTAGAATAACCGTTTTCAAAATCATTTATTAAAGCTGTTACACCAAATGAGCCACTTGATATTCAGTGAACACTGTTTCGACATTTTGGTATGGCCGATCTCGAATACCTTGCCTAATTCGGCCTTGAATGTCATCAGTTATTACCCATGGGTGGTGACTAGATATGTAAATGCATGATATTATTCTGTATAGTTGAGCAATGTAACCATCTGGATATATTTGTTGTGGTAAACGAACTCTGATATCAATATCAGGAAGTCATCACCTACTGCAATACTCCAGTTTCAAGCTTGGACACATACGTCCGGGTCATTATTCCTTCGTATAATCTTTTATCTTGCTTCATTATTTCTCGTATTTCTAGATTATTTGTTAATTTAGAAAGGGATACCCTCAACTATATATATTTTCTCCTTCTTTAGTTCACTTTCTTTTCTAATATCGTCCGCTACGTAATCAAGCGTAAGTAAAGATTATAAGCTTTCTCTAATCTTTAAAGTTCCACTGGTTCTAGTAATCATGTTCGAATTGGATTAGTGAACACCGTCAATACAGTCTGTGAGCTTCAGTAGGGGTTGCATTGTTTCAGCTAACAGTGTAAAGTAAACTACTTGGTCATACAACTACGGTCCTTAAGGGATATGAGATACTGCTGTTGGCTGCTTCAAAAAAGGGTCTGAGTAGACTGGATTAGTGAACACGATATATGGACTGGTCATATCCGAATGCGGATTGCAAATTTATTGAGTTTAAAATAATACAGACTCTCCTTGAGGCTCACATCAGTAACGACTGTGTCCATTTTAATGAAACGAGTTTGTCATCCTTAAAATTTAAGAACATGGTGGGTTCTATACAGAGGTTTTACCAAAGGTATGTATGCATTCGTGACCCTATTAGTGGTGTGACTTTCCCGGAATTCTAATAGTGCTGTTGTTTCTCGTGATTACTTGGAAATGTTTGTCATCGTCATATGACCATAGTCATGTCTGGCCACTTGTTCTGCACCGTGCTTCCTCGTGTATCTTCTACCGGGGTCGCACACCGTTCTCGGGCTGTGCAGAGTGACCTGCGTGACTTCCGTTTTCATACCCAGTACCCATTCACCCTTTGACTCACTGACTTATCCTGTTGATTGCGAGCTTGGTAACTCGTCCCCGATTGGTTGACAGTCTAGTCTTGATGTGCAGCGTCTACACTAATTACGCGTATTTACCCGCTTAAACTGTGATTCTTCTTGTGTCGTTTACGTCCATGGTTGTCAGTCACGTTTATTCGCAGTCTTATTGTACACATACCAGTTGTTCCAGCCGATTGTTCATAGTTGAGGTTAATATCCATTATCATACATCACATTTGTCATTAAAGTACGCAGATTTTGAACTATTCTTTGTTCAAGCTTTCTTTTAAGATCGTTTCTTTACGAGTAATCGAAACACTGGATCAGAGTCCGGTACATCACTTATGATCATCACCTTGCAGGTATAATGTGGCACTATGCACATGTCAAAAAGCGATAGACGTCATTGTATTCATTGAAATACACACACTATCCTTATCATCACCTTCAAAAGTTTCTACTCTAATGGAAAATATGTGAGGCTGAGTCACAGAATCAACAGCCATCAAAACGGTTATTGTCTTTCACAACTGGAAAATATGTTTGTTGCTATCTGAATTCGACCACTCTGATTGTCAATAGGACGACCTTGTACGCAGCGTGGAGAACACGTTAGAGCCTATCATCTTTGATGACAAAAAATGTGACCCAGCTACAGAGGGGTATGAACTGCAATTTTGGAGATGAGCTTTTTGAAGAAACTGGTTTCTATGTATGTCCAGCTACCAGGAAGTTAGTAATTCAATATTAAAATGCATTCTCTTCAAGTAAGATTGGTATGATCATTATGCTAAGAAGGGAACACTCACTTAATGAAATCGTCTCGGATTCGCTGGTGAGTTTTCGTGTTTTCGTTGGCTGACATGCATATTGCCAAGAGCTCAGTTGACGTGTTCCTTTCGGTGTTGTATGCTGGACAGTTTCACCTGTAACAGAGAATATTCACCATTGAAAAGTGACATCCAGAATTTTACTTCATAGTGTGTGAAACAGTTTCCAGAGAAAAGAATATCTTGCAAGGTTAACTCTAAATTTATTCATTCCATTTATCAAACCCTTGTCAGTTATGGAAAGCATGCTGGCCAGAAATAAGCGAGGCAACTGTTTTGCATGATCGTATTGTCACTCACAAAATGCCGTATGGATTAACTGTGTTTCTTACTTGTCCATTGATTGTTTTATCAATTAGATTCAGGCTTGCGATCAGCTATCTCATAACTTTGACTGTACACGTGTAGCTCGTTCCAATCCACAGCAAAAATCTTTTTCCACTAAGTCGTCGTCTTTCTCTCAATACTACACCACAGACTAAGTTAACGGTGTGTGGTACCAGACGGTAAAATTCGTAAGAAATTAGCTGATCAGTGAAGATATGATCAACTCAAAATTACTCTACAAACTTCAGTAGTCCACTTCAAGAGCTATTCCAAAATCATCAGTCTAATTACTCGGTTCAAGTTAGGAGGCTATCAACGTTCTCGACAAGTGAGAACACATGTTCCTCAGTGGCGATTCTGGCAGCGCCTATACAGGACAGTTTACACAAACAGCTATATATGTTGTCGACATTAATCATATATTATCGCGAAAAAGCGGCGTAAAAAAGAGTCGCTGTATTGAGCGTGGCAAAATGCACACCACCGTAAAATGACAAGAAACCTTTTCACTCTCCAGGGTTTATATCCTACAACTGTTTTAATACACTAACCTACTAGTTTGTTCTATTAGTAATTGACATAAATGTGCTCGAGCGTGTCCATCGGCCTCTGGCAAAAATGTTTGTAGGTCATGGGTCCGTTACATAGAACTTCAGTTTGGGGATCCCTGAGCGTCACTCAGTGAGATATTGCGCAGACCCCATTTTTACTTTCAAATCTTCTCTGGCAAGCTGACAAAGGCTGTGTTCATTTTTACAGATCCAGAAGAATTTTGGGGTCAAAATAGACCTTTGTTTAAAATGAAGTTTCAAACGTTTGTTACATAAATTTCTTTGCGTCAGAGGATGGGGGCCAACTAGAATAGCTTGTTGCTGACTGTCGTTAATACAACTGAAAGCCTTGATAAACCCTTATTCGCTTAGAAAAAGTTGTATGTGAAACGATGCTACCCTACTTTTCTGTGATCGTACTGTTACAACATTAACACCGCATTCAGAAAGAACGGTGTCATATCAGTAGTATAGAAAAGCCGACGCCTGTGTGACATCAGAAAGTCCGTACCGACTATGCGAGTTTGGGCTCTTAGCTATCCACCTGCATATTAATTACTATGTCAATGTGAAACAGTATACTAGATCTTTTTTGCTAAATCTACTGATTCTGTAACATGCAAGCCGGCTGTTTCTACTCTGGTTGTCCGTTAAGTCTGCGGACCAACGTTAGGGGCGACGTAGAGACATCGGGGGACAGCGTTCTTCCGAAGTAGGGGGTTTCAGCAACAATCATGTGAAATGAAACAACAAGCTTGAGCCGAAGGTCCAGTAAACCCTGCACACGACTTATACAAACGATAACTAAAACGGTGCTGGCAACACAGCAGCACGCTCCGTCACCAATTCAAATTCAACTAGTGCGCGCCTGCTGGTTTCGGTCGCACATTACACAACTCCCCTCTTCGTTGAGCACTGTCCCCAGTGCTCCAAACCCTCTACAAGCCGGCTAGTGCTCATATTGCCAGGGTACATAGAGTGCCTGCGGGTCCTTCGCCCATCTACTTGTAATCCCTTTTTTACACTTATTTTTGTCTCGACACCTTTTCCTGATCCTGGCACTCTTTTTTTATCCAGATACCTCTTTTTATTCACAGCACTCTTCTTTTTACATTGACACCTATTTTGTTCTGGCATTACGTTTTTCATCCTGGCAGCGTCGCCAAAATGTAACATGCAAGCCAGCTGTTTGTACTTCCCTTGTCCCGTCGTCTCTCGTAAATAAGGGCAGTTTCAGGGTCGGAGGATTGAGCCGTATCCCACTGTCCATGGTCCGCGCCTTGCAGTGGGACTAGCGTTACGTGTTGCGTACTACAAGATGGGCAGTCTCCATGAGCACGACCTGGCCTCCTGGATAACTCATCTGCATTCGCGTGACTTCTCCCCGCTCGATGCTCACACTGGAAATCATATTCCTGGAGAATCCCCTGCTACCGCGCAATCTGACCCTTCGTGTCTTTGAAATTCTGGAGCCAACGGAGGGATTGGTGGTCGGTGCGAACAGTAAACCGCCTGCCTAACAAATAGTGTCGGTATTGTTTTACAAAGAAAACCAGGGTTAGCATCTCTTTCCTTGTTGTACAACAACCCAGCAGCACTCTCCGTCACCAACTCAAATTCAACTAGTGCGCGCTTTCTGGTTTCGGTCGCACATTACAATTCAATACTTGAATCCAAGGTCAATATCAGGGATACTGTAAAAATGACCTCTTTTAAATCACTCTTGGGCTTCAAGAACCTACTTATGTTGTGAGATAATAACTCTCCAGATCTTGATGCCGTGCCATTGATCATGTTGGGCAGGATAATAAAATCACCATATCGATCACACTGTGAATTGTTCAACCGTTCCGGTTGCGAAGTTGAACCTTGCTACACCTGAAACAGCTACATCATATCATCATTTTTTGAGCACAGTAGTCAATACCAGCCTGTGAATTACTGGCCAGTCTGGCTGTCATCGGTTATTCCCGCAATCACAAGGGCCTTGAGTACAGACCAGTTATACGATCACTTGGTGTAAGTAGAGCTGTTTCGCAGCAGTAAACCTATATTTAGAATCGATAATTTTATGTGTTATCAACTATTTCATGAATCAGTACTCTAATGTAAGGGTCAACGGCATACTTTCTATTATCAGTGGGCTAATAATAATGTGTAAGGTTACACACAAAGACAGATATTAATTATTTATTTGTATTCAAAATCCCACAACTTGGAAACATGCTGTTGCAATCACGTACTGACGAGACGAAAAACTGATGCATTGTGTACAGTAGAATACAACTGGACTACAAACAACCGGCTGCCGTTATATGAAACCAACTCTAAGATATTGCACATTCGTCTTTCTTCCTGTCTAGGGTGATTTATTTGAGACCAGGCTGAGTGCTAATACCGGTAAACGAGACCTAAGCAGGATTTTTCCGAAGATCCTCAGTTCGTTTGTAGACTGCACTTCAATGCTCACGAGATCCGATTTTGCTCCTGGGTTACTTACCAGGCTGTTCGAGATGTTTCAGTCTGAGAGCTCGTAAATGTACTGCTCGCTGATGTGCCACCATCTGGAGTTGGTCACCCGTATCTCATAAACCATATAACTCCTATTGAGAAAGTGCCACTCATCGTACTGTATTTCATTCACACAAGTTCTAGAACGGGAACGATTGTCCAGGTATCGTCAGCACATCAAAGATAGCTCAAGTGTAGAATATTGAAAACCACCTCCATT
The DNA here is from genome assembly GCA_014338405.1 of Paragonimus skrjabini miyazakii. Lineage (NCBI taxonomy): Eukaryota > Metazoa > Platyhelminthes > Trematoda > Plagiorchiida > Troglotrematidae > Paragonimus > Paragonimus skrjabini miyazakii. The sequence continues at coordinate 55,210 of JTDE01001555.1, read as the reverse complement.
CACCCCAACCTTTAGGTTGTTTATCCTTGTGTGGCCAAATTATGTGGGAACTCTCTAACGTTACAACATCAAGCCAGCTTCATGACTTACACGCAGCATTCATCTGACTTTCAAATGTACTATGCCGAATTGTTCCTTGTGATCGTCATCAAACGATGTGCACGTTCGATCAGAACACTTTCATTCGAGTAAGGCTGTGTTCCTTCCAGACATGAGGGTTGATGCCATTTTGCCTTGTTGGAAACCCTAAGCTCAACGTTGTCAGGCTGACTAGTTTAAATTACTGTACAATATGGTTTGTCCTTCATGGTCTGACCGCGTTTGTACGGTTCATTTGTTTTCGATCGATCACGTTCGCCTGCTATCTGGTAACATTATTTTTTGGCTCAATCACATACATGTTAACTTGCTTTGGTTTACTTCCTAACGTAGGATGTTGTTATACACCCTCGAAAGAATACGACAGTTCTAAACTTGAGGAAGGAGGCGGTTTTGGACGGAAAAAATGGACTCCCTAACACTTGTGGAGCCAGCAGTTTTGGACCCAGCGCACACCACAGAGTATGCCGGTTTACCGGAAGACAGCAGTTTGCAATCAGTTTCATTCCGTGTGATCTCTATAGTAAAAACATGACGCAGTTTTGAAATCAGTTTTAAATGCTCCCTACATCATATCGGTTTAGGGGACGAATGATAGCGTGAACTGTTCCTGGTTGACGTAATTATGAGAGATCGAGGCCTTGAGTTAGTCCGAATTAGTGATATGAACTGAAGGGGTCTACGTAGCAAATGCTTCATAGAGTTGACTGACAATATCATATTGGGGCTGGGATATTTTATATCTGAATTTGAATATCTGCTCATCCCACGGGTTCGGTACTTGTGAGTACTGTCAGTTTAATGCATAATAGTAACAATAATAAAATCCAGCATACACTGTTTGAAAAACCGTTACCATGACACTGTGGCCTGTTTACAGTATCTACTATCATGCTTTGTTATATTTATGCCAGATATGTTTATCTATATTGAATGGTATTTGGTAGCTGTCCCTGTACGTCTCTCTGTTTAGTATGACAAAAAGAAAACAAGGACCGCGGCATAGACGTAATCATACTCAGACGGATATGTTGCTAGTTAAGTTTGTAAATATATGACACGACAACAGCTGGATGTTGTTATTAGTATCCACCAGAGCTTCGTGTGCAACACAAGGTTGACGGGAGAAGTTCTTGGAATAATCCGGTTGAGTGCATGTGATCACCATATGTAATGATTAACATCCCCTCCACCTGAAGTTGCCTGCAAGTTAGTCAAATCAACTACCAGCACTAGAACACAGCTGCTCAGGTTTTTGTGGGCGTATTATATTCATGCTCGGGGGTTGTCTATCTAACTCACCGTTCAACAATTCTGAACCAGAGTTTTCCATCCCTTAAACTAAAGCTGACGTTCTCGCCTTGTCGACCCAAATAGATCTCCGACGGTAAATTGCACCAGTGTAGGCAGTTCTGAGAAACGGTGGTTCCCTAATATACGAGCTAGACTGGGACCGAGGTATACATCTTATCGTTCAAGGAAAAACCTCATTCAGTGTCGAAATGATCTGTAAATCTAGCCCAGACTTTGTCCATGTATGTTCTTGTCTACTATCAGTATATTATAAAATGGGTTTTGGCTAAGTTTTGTATTCAATGTTTAACGAAAAAGCAATTTGTGAATGTTTGCTTAAGAAGTGTGAAACAGTTGACGTAGGTTGAATGATACACATTGATATGTTCACTGATGGCGTGTGTTCCATGTTTGCACATGCATTGTGAAGTGTACGTGAAACGCGTTATGCATGTGTTTGACTGTCGACTGACTGGTTTAACGGTAGCATTGATATGGTGATATGTTAAATTTGCGCTACTCTTTCACACACCATATACTTGCTTGATTCTAAAGTATTACCGGTTGATGTACTACCGTTGGAACGTTTTTTAAGACGTTACTTTTCCACCAAATACCAGTTTGTTTTCAAACGTGACCATGCACTGTTCAAGACAATGATTCAAGTTTCAAAAGATAACCAGGAGATAATCAACCATTGATGAAATGTACAAATCATAACATACGGACACTCACCGCTGCCAGTAAGCCATCTCACCGGATCGGATAGGGTATTGTATAATTCTGGGTAAGCTGCGCCAACCAGAATAACACATGGTGGACATTCCGGTGGTGATTGGATTAGCAGATGACTCGAGGTGCCGGAGACCAAGTGAAAAGAGACGCTCTGTTTGCCTTTTCTTGTATACACTTGGTACGAATCTGGTTGGCAAGAATCCTGTAGAACCCAGGAGATGTTCACGGTTTTACCTACTGACATAATTTTTACGTTCGATGGTTTGCCTGAATGAAGAGAGTAGGTGCGCGGAAAAATGCTGAAGTTCAACAATACATCCTGGTCACGCATATTACATAGTCCGGTCCACATGCAAACCCAATGGACGTTGACCTTTCTAAATCGCACTGCATAAGGCTAATTGAAATTTTCAAGTGAGGTTTCCAGTTTAGTACAATAAAGTCATTGATATACAATAATCCTGAAAGGCTGTCTCGTAGTATTGTCAGACTCATAGGAAGACTACAGATTGGAGAAAGTTAAAAATACTGACGTACATCTGTCTGTACTGTACGGTTGAGACATGAAAACATCGGTATCTCGTACAACGGTTTACCATAGTGCGATTGTAATTGTTTTCACCTCTCTACTTGCGAATGTAAAGAATGTTAGCAGAAAAATGGTGACAGTAACGAAGTTTACTCATAGCCTGTTTGACAGTAATACTCAAAATTAAACACTTTGAATAGTCCTAAGAAACTTGCTCTAATTTGGACCTCCTGTATAAAGAGCAGTTCTCAGATTGGTTACAGCAAGTGGTTGCTAATCGTGTTACAAAGAAACGAATTTATAGAATCACATCAGTATTGTGTAAATCACTGTCTGTCGACAATAAAAGGTTTTATCAAGCTGTTGTCTGACTGGTCCACCACAGCAAATTACTCGTGAAATAATTTTTCGGACTGGGCAAAATGAATGCCTCGTACCATGTGGTATAGAGTCGGCTGAGAATCATATGTACATAGAAAAATGGTGTATCTTATATTATACTGATAACACGTACACTAACTGTTAAGTAGCAGTTGATGTAAGTCGGACATCTATTATAGGTGACCGTAGCTCTCGGATGCCAAAGCTATTTCAATCAGCCTCCGTAAAACGGAGACATCCTAGTCGAGCTTCACTCTTGTTAGAGTTCGCAAGTAGTGCATATGCTTGCCACCAGTTGATAAGCCCGAGGTCAGAGTGGATGAATATTTTCAGAACATCAGGCCGACCCTTCTCGAGATCTCGGTCGTTAGTTCATGCACATTTGTAGTCCTCGACCTTGCTTATCAGGTTTGTTTGATATATTTTACTATCTGTCGACTGCAAGCGTAGGTAAACGTTTTCTGCTTTCTGAAATCGCTACATTTTTAGGAAAGCAAGCGAATAATGTAACGACTTCGTGTGAACAGAGATTCATAAAAATCTTTTCAGTGTCGAACAGGATAGCGCTGATAGTGAATATTCATCGTCGTCAGCTAATACGGTGCAGTTCTTTTGAGTATTGCACTTATGAACCGTTCAGATAGATCACTTCAGAGCATATATACCAAAAGTGGGTCCAGGCTGGACATTATACTCACATTTACCACAAAGCGGCATGATTGAGATATTAAAAAGATTTCAAGTTGAACATCATTCGCAATTGATCGTGGCCTTTGCATTCAGACAGACTTTCCAGCCAGTCTTCTTCGAGTTTTGCTCTGATTACAGCTTGTCATTAGTGCAAATCCTTGCCACGGCCTGGACTAGGACTCCGGTCACGCTTCTATAGGACCACTGTGTTTACCACTGTACGACGGACTTCACCTTAGACACGACTAAGTTATCATATCTGAAAGCTCAACTAATTTGGCTACTTAATAAAGAACAAGTTGTTGGATCGTCTCGATAGGAGACGGAGTGACTGTCCTATTATCTCTGATCGATAAATCCGTGATTACGACTTCCTAGACTGGTCGAACGTTTTGATCCCATTAAACCTGTTAGGTGACGTTTCAGATTACTTATGAGTCATCGGTATTTAGATAATTTCAAGTTGCGACATTCAGCTTGAAATTACCAACCCCTATCTACTCATTGGTGCTACTAAAAGATGTTCGGTGACTTGAAATTACAGAATTTGTATAGCTGATGACCATGATAATTACAGTGAGCGGTTAACTCATACTTCTCATGTTAATTTATATCCATGATACATTTGTATAGAACAATATGAGATACCTGTTGCCAGAGTACTGGTAACACCGGAACAACAGGGAAAGTAATCATAGAACAGTGACTATAGTGCACTTTTGAACAACAGTAGGCCTCCAACACATGCCGAGCGATATCTTGTAAGAGTAGCTAAACAACACTTGATGAACATTAAACAGAGTGAGAATACGAAAAAGGTATGGGCAAATATTTGACAAAAACGCGGTTAGTTGCCGCCAAGATCGCACGGACGGCTGTTGATAGGATCATTTTACTTACTGAAGGATGATAAGTGACTTGGTCGATACGAAGTGAACGTCACTCATGTCTGACCTCAACTTCCGTGTTTAGATGGAATTTTCGAAACCAACACTAGATTCGAGGTTCTGTCATGTTAAAGACCATCATAACTCCACAGTCATGCCACAATCGGGGTTTGAACTGCGGTCCTTGTTCTTACCAGGCAACCGTGTTGACCGCCGCGCCAATGATGCTACTATGGATGCGACTGAATCATCATATTAGAAGGCTCAATTACGTTTACTTGTGAGTATTGCTCGATTAGTGATCAGTATCCATTCAGTCTACCTCTACTTGATGGGTATGAACAAAAGCGATCCTGACCAGGCAATGTCGATTAGAAAATGAGCACCCTTTGTTTCAAACAAAAACAAAACCGGTCGTCGCGTACCGGTTTAGAATTACAATCACAAAATATTCCAATCTTCATTTTAAACAGCTTTACAAGTAACTACTTAGCAGTCGGAATTGATTCGTATCCATCCACACCACTATGATTTGAACAGTATATATAACAACGACAGGATCACGATATCAAAACGATGGCGTATATATGCGTGGCTCTCATGGTCTACTCGTATGGCCTTGACAACTCGGCTTTAAGCAACTTAACCAGTTCTGATTGGTAGGGGATTTTGATATCCATATAGATTGAACATCACTCACAATTGGTCGCAGCCATCACATTCCCATAGACTTTCCAGTCGGTCCCTTTCAAACTGCAGAAGTACTACACACGAGTTTCGTTCTCATTAGAGCTCGTCAGTAGTACATACATTTGCCAATGCCGGGACTAGAACTCTGGCCATGTTGTTCATGAAGCAACCATAGTTACCAATGCGTCACTGATCTCACATTAAGCACGACCGAATTATCAAATTATTATCACAGTTACTGTTTTGTTGAGCCAAGTTCTGTTCGATATTCCAAGTATCCACGCATGTATCTTAGTTCTCTGATCGGATTTTGATCAAAGTTACCCTCTTTATGTGGATCTTATGATCGTTTTGAATATTTAACATTACTTAATAAACTGAATGAAAAATATATATATCGGATGTGCACTTTTGAGCTTGAAAATTATTTTTCAATTATATGTGTTATATCACCCGATATAAAACCTGGAGTACACAGTCCTTTTAAGCTCGAAGAAGTCTGCTTCATGGCGATCATGTTGGCCAAACGGAAGTAACTACTGCATTGCTCTAGACGGTAAAACTTTCGGACCTTCTTATCCCCTGAGTGACTGTCGATTCAACCCAGTGTGGTCACAAGGTTGAATCCAGTTTGAAGAAAATTACCATAGAAACTGAAGCTCAATCTCTAACAAGAAAGGTTTTTTAAAAATCTATTTCGTAGTGAATAACAGTTCGCGTTGACTACTTAGTTTGTTTACTATTACCAGTCAAAAGAAAACCTTCATGGACTTTCTTTACAAAGGTTGTTTCCAAACATATGTGTACCTAGAAGGTTTGACAAGACCATCGGAATCACCTTTCATGCTGTTCGACCGAAAACATGTTTCATATCTAAGTCAGCACCTATCTTTCCGCCTGAAGGTACGACATCAAATAATGTTACATTTTTTAAATACTCGTTCCACTCCTTTTTTATAGAATCAGGATACATTAATCGCATTAAGGCACATTGGCAGTATAGAATACACAAATATCATCTCTCATGGTTGATAGTTGAAGAACAATGCGATTCCTACCCACTTTTAAGTTCCAATCACAAATCAACTGGAATGCTGTTCAGTAGAAGTAGAAAGTTATGCATTTTTGAAGGCTACAAGGAGCACTGGAGTTTGTTTTCACAAATACTACTGAATCAAAAGTTTGCTTCTACTGTCTTCTGTTGTTGAAACGGGCTGCGGGGCTTAATAACAACAACCGTAAGCTCAAATGCCGTTGAACTCATCGCATGATGACCCTCATTTTATTTGTTGTGTTGTCTTTAACAGTAAAATTTACCTACGAAAACCGAGCTTGTTTGCGTCGCCTTGGCTTCTAGAACCGAATACAGCAGAAGCTTGCATTATAAGAAAAATACTGTGAAAGCTCACGTAAATCCGGTGGCTAGGTGGCGGACTGGCCACCAGCAAGGTGTCGCCTGCTTACTTGACTACCAAGAGTGTGCGAAATGAAGGTTCCTCATTCTCAGGTTTTTAGGTTACGACTAGTGGACTGTAAACTTTCTGCCAACCAACATATACTCACTTCTTGATCATACTTACCTTTCTTTGGTCGAAATCCAAAAACGCACGTTGTCTCATTCATCAAAGACGAATACGATGCGGTGATACAAATGTCCACTGCGTTACAACCGACGACATTCGTGAATCGGGTTTTGGTTACTTGACCGGGAATGATGTGAGTGCGGACGGACCCTGAGTGTTCATCCAAACGAACGCTATAGTTTACCGGTTTGCAGATTGTGTCACTTGTCCAATCTACTAGAAGCATGTGATCCTCTGTGAAGGTGATCTTTGGAGTCCTGGGTTTCCGGACATCTTACAGAGAGGAAAGAATCATGATAAGTGACCGAAGTTGTTGGAATAGGCCAGAACGGCAGAGGTTCTTTATTGTTACGCCTTACTATAAGAATTTTCCGTTAACTTGAAGATAAAACCTGGAAAAACGTGATTTCGTGCCACCTCAGTCAGTGCTTTCCATAGTTCCACCATCTAACGTGCGAAGAGGATAGTGATAACACCCCGGATAACTGTTCGGTTGTTCGACCTTTTTGCAATCAGCAGCGATTTATACAAACGACCAGCGTTTCATATCAGACAGGTATTCTTTTACATGGATAATACAAGTGCTCGTCTGGTGGTAAGCAAATATTTTAGGTTACTACGTGAATTGTTCAGTTATTCCAGCAACTTACAATCTGTATCCGCACATCTTCATTGGAAGTTCCATTTCTAAAAAGGGGATTACTTCTCCAAGAAACCTTTCATTAGTGATTCCGTTGATTTTTGCGCATCTTTAGGGGCACTTTTTTCGGGGAGTTTGTGATTAAGTCAAAGCTTGGGTTTAATAGTAAGGAGTCTGTTTTGAGAAAAACAGAACGAAATGTAAACACAACTCTGGGTCTTTCGATGGCAGTCACACTGTGAAAAAAAGAATGCAGCTCTAGGGCAGTTATCAAGAGACATACAGTAAGCTCTAGTTGGTTTTATCACTAAAACGTAGTTATATTGCATACTTCACTTTTGTACGATTTTGTATATACCGTTTTGTTAACTTCGTCTGTACTCTTGTTTGAAACAATCACTATCACTTTTTGAATTGATTCGTCAACACGAATAAACAGGAGTTACCGCGCATCGTCTGTGTCTTCTTCATTTGTGCGGATTTTTTCTGCTAGTAAAGTAATTGCACGGCGAAATATCTTAGCTCCGCGTATCAACTGATCCATCGAAGCTCAACGTTCGTCATCCCACGTCGCGTGTGGAATTATCTATCGGTTGTCTACCAGCTTCCATCGAAAAACCGCATTCGTTGACAGTACTACCCCGGTAACCACTGGTACGCGAGACGTCACAGATTAACTGGCCTTCCAGGTATCAAACGCAGTCATGGATTCGCCTTTTCCAACTTACTACAATTTATGATATCAATTATTTGGGCTCCAGTTGAATCAGATACAAAATTTTCAGCTGCTTTTTCCGGTGAAACTTATTGAATGACTACGGGCATTCATACAAGACGATTATAGACTACCGTCCTCCAATATTATGTAACCATTTATCTCTGCCAATCAAGCGGATCAGTTTAGATGTGTGTCGGCAGCCACCTTGGTTTGTGAATGCAAGTCAGCTGGGCCAAGTGCTGGATCATTGTGTGTGAGCGTGAATGTTTTCACTGGTATCTCATACGACCTCATGTAATTGATGCCCGTGTTACCTGGTGTGGATGGAATTTCGGATAACGGTTTTTGACTGAGAAGCCACGGAACAAAATGTCTGTTTTCAGACATGTTCCAGCTTCAAGTATTTGTGGTTTCTATCAGTATACGAGCAGTCCATCTTGTTGAAAGATCACGTCACAATACAGATCGGCGCCCACCTTTATTTGATTGATCATGCTGAACATATTGTTTCATTTCCGCCTCAAATTCCACTATATCGTGAGAAGAAGAGACGTCTAATAGGACTAGGCAACGATATCTGGCTGCAGTCCATCTTTGAGTTACGTATTAACTGAAGCATATGTGCGAGAAGAGTACTTGCAATGTTAGGCACTGCGAATCAGCATAGAAAATCTCGAAATTGAACACCACTGACACTCGATTGCAGCCTCTGCATTCAGATAGACAGTTCGGCTAGTCCTTTTCGAAATGAAGCAGCAGACTCGAGTTTCGATCTCACTAGAGCTCATCGGTAGTGCACATCTATCTAGAAACAATTCTTAAGAAGGCGAGTTTAAGAGCACAATTTTGCAATGTAAAGTGACATAAGTAGTATGTATTTAATGGTCAAGATCCATTTCCAGGCTTGCCAAAAATTATGTACACTTCCGAATAAACACAAAACGTTTCACTTTGAGCTCGGGACTAACGATTCTTTCAAGCTTGTTGTGCCTTTACCTAAAAATAATTCTTTTTGAACGAAGTAAGCATGAATTTAAGTTATAGATAACAACATGTTGGTTACCTCTAAAGCTCGCCTGAAATTGCAGTGCACTATTCTCAACAGTTTGGGCAGTAATCACCGAATCATAGATTGTGCATGGATCAAAACCGTGTAAGCTGTCTGAATCCCGTCCGAAAGCGCGGTGCGATAGGTTGGCTAACGTTCCGTTCTCGTACCAGGTAACATTCACAAGATCTTCTTTGCTGAGAAAGCTTGGTCGGATCAAGTTCAGTTTGTTTGGTTGGACCAAGAATCCGGCTTCAGAATCAAATGAGTGAGCTGCTCAGACGAAACCGTAGATGTGAACAGAATAGGCACGGGATTTTTGGGTAAGATATTTTTAAAATTGTTTGTGTCGTACCAGATGTGAAAAAGGTGTGAAATCTTATGCTACTAAAAAATAAGCAGTAGTACGAATAAAATTTCAACGTTTGAAGGTTTTGTTCAGTACATGTTTAATGAACAAATCGTGCTAGTCTTCAACGCCTTTAATGAAATCTATTCGAGAATGATGAGTTGTATAACAAGGCAGCTAGTCACTAAAATCACATTATCTCAAATAAGTTGTAAAAGAAGGTAACGATCTGTAAAAATATCAACTCTTGGGCGAGCATAGGAATTGATTCACTGCTAGTTAATCAGCAATGATTGTATGAACACAGTTTACTATGTGGAGATAACTCTGTCCTTCACAGACCCTAGCAATGTCAGATTGAGTGAACGATGATCAGTCGATTCTGAGCTGACAGCGTGAAAATAGAACTATGAACACGTAACAACCGGATACAAATGCTGCCTGGGCGAATGGTTGGATGCTTTAGTCTAAAAGTAGTCTAAAAATAGGCTTCAACAGAATTGAGACTAGTATTTCTGCCAAAAAAAGATTCGCAAACAGGTCTACCTTAAAGCAAATCTATGTTGGAAGACCACTACTACTCACAAAATTCTCCTGTAGCTCATTAATTTCAACAAGCAATATCATCGATCCATAGTCAGGTCGATACTTTTACTTTCGTTATCTATGGTCAGTGACATGCGACTGGGCCTAATTAATCAATATTTCCGCGATTGCACCCTGAGCATTTGCTCTTGGCGCCTCAGGTGACAGGTGTTAATGTCATTTTTGTCAACCATCTACCGTGTTTAGTGCACGTCGTTGGAAACAAACCGATAAACCGCAAAACAATTGGACATTAAGCAATTAGACGTTTATTATATCCCCAAACCAAGGGTTTTCCTCAAATTCTTTTTAAAAATATCGTGCACCAACAAAACTAACCGAGACACTAAATTATTTTTATCTCAACTTTAGTACTCCTTATAAGAACAAAACGGAAGCTCTTTATCGCCAGTCAGAACAGTGAATCCTTCTGCATCTATCTTTAACTGCGTTTACCCATTCATTTACAACTGCTGCAATCGTACTATGGAAACTCAGGCAAGGCAGGTCACACCAGCACGTGGTTAACATCCTGTTTTCTGCAGCAGTATGCCGATTAAGCATGACAGTAACAAATGTTATGCACTGGCCACCGGCTCTTCTTTGGGTTGTAATTCTGCATTCTGCGTACGTAGTCGAAGTGACCGCATTTCACTAATCAAGGCTTTGTTGGGTATTCCTTAAAAGTTGACCGTATCTGGTCCAAGACTACTGAAGGTAACCATGAAATTACCTTGTTTCTGGGTTCCACTTAGTTATCACATTTTTATCGTGCTTGACATTTCGTCTCATCACTATTGAACGTTCTCTATTGAAAACAGCAAACGAAGTATTAACTGGGAGCAATACTTTTTCTCTATTATATTACTAAATCAATACGGCTGTTTATCAATCAGCTTTTCATGATTGTTATAGAGGTTTATTTGGTATATCGGAATGTCAAACTATTCAGTAGATGTATATTGGATAGCGCTTTTGATAAATGTAACTAGAGGCGGCTGAAATAAGGAGCATAAAAATTTGGTCGTCAAGTCTGTTTTTTAGTTTGTTGCCTAAACTGTATATGGGATAATTCCTTTCGTCTCACCTAGGATGCCTTCATTATGGTATTACAGGCGTTCTTCTCCTGCTTGAAATTCCTGTGTTTGTCTACTCAACTCCATCCGTCTCATGTTTGATGCAGCGCCATTTTCTAACCACCTGAACATATGCGAAAACATACTAATGAGGAATATTCAGACTGTCCGATTGGACGGCTTGGTTATCTGCAGTTACTATAACTCTGATCTAACAGTATAACAGATCCACCCCTTAGAGTAAATCAAACTCGAAAGTGATACATAGCAAGCTCTATGATGTGAACGACAGTTTAAGGCCAACGAGGTGATAATAGTATCATCTACCAGTGTACACTTTCAGCTAACTGAAACACACTATAATTTTGTGAATACTTACCCACTTTAAAAAGCACACAGATGACCAGCAAAGTGAACATCATGTGAGCAGGCATGGTGTGTATTAGCCGATGCCCGAAGGAAGACTGTTAATTATACACTGAGCACAGAGGATTATATGCTCCTATCGATCGGTCATTAGGACTCAGTATGAGAGTAATGAAGGAGATTATCGGTAAAGCATTCCACCTTGTTGTTGACTGTGCTATCGGACCATAAAATGTTTGAAAGTTATGGAATTCCTACAGTACTCCATCTAGCAATCGGAATGAACAGACTAGCATCTTGTCTTGTCTATACAAAAGAATGTGTTATCGTACCACGTTTATGCTATGTACAAAGTTAACGTTCATCCACTCTGTTGGCATCAGAAGGCACAGTTTGAGCTCAACACATAACAACTGTCGTACTGATCAGCCGAAACATATTCCATTTTTCTACCTACTTTTGAGGTCGTTTAGTTAATCACTGTTTGAGCTTTGGGATTCCACCTACCTTGACTAAAGACAGTTACAGTGATATTAGTACTCATAGGCAGTCGAAAATTTGTATGGCATAATTGAATAACGCTCATGCTTGTCAAAAGCTTCCGCATGCAAATCGACTAAACAGCGAGACCGTTTAGAAAAGCAACACTGAAATCAAACTTCCCCTTCATTAACGCGCATCAAAAGGATTTTTTTCCGATGTGATCTGGTTAGAATTCTCACTAACCAAGAAAGTTAAAACCAGATATGAGTTGAGTTACGCTTACATCGACCGAAGCCCCAACTACTTATAAGTAGTTAGCAAATTGTTTAGTAAGTTTAGTTAATTCGAACGCTTCAACTGGACTGAGGTATCTTTATCGAAAGATCATTAATTGAAATAGCTATGAAAATTACTGCCTCTTCTTTAGGTGATCGGGTAGATGTGACTTGGTGTTTGCGTGCGATAATTCAGTCATGCCTAATGTGAGACTATCGGTGCGGTGATCAACACGGTTGCCTCGTGAAAGCTGACCCAAAATTCCAATCCTGGCCGTGACAAGGATATACACTGTTGACGAGCTTATTAAGAGGATATTTCGACTATACTGCTCGTATTATAAGGGAACTGACTGAGAGTCCAGTTAAGTGCGAAAATTGCAATTAAATATAATTTTTGACCTAATACTACCAATGCGCTTTTTATTAGTGCATGTGGAATATTTGCCCGTTGATAAAACAACACACCTGAATTATGTGTATTTAACACTTACGCCATGCAAACAAGGCACATTACACTGACAGACTAATGTAGTGAAGGCAAGCAATCATACTTTACTACCCACAAAACTACCTAGTAGTTAGGCAGCAGCATGTATTTAGGGCATTGAATTAACCCATGAAAAATACAGGAAAAAACCTTTGGGTACACTGGGACACGGAAGGGTGTTTCCAGTACATGAGACGTCACGGTGGCCACGGCTGTCAAAGATGACTTTGATAACCATGGCCACCGTGACGTCTTTAGATAAGCGTTATATGCAAACGAGTGTTTTTTCTTATGTAATGTTGAGGGAAACAATTCAGGTTTTACTCTCCTGGACGAATATCCCATACATCATCCGCGTTCTCAGCTTACAGAACTAATAGCCCCATCAAAAGCAGTAATTATAGAGTGGATGGTTGAGCAGATTCTCCTCTGCTGACAACGTGATAAGGGGTTGTTGGTTCAAAGCTTGATCAGACTTTCTTTATCCGTTCCATACAAAACAGGTGGGACCACTCACAACGGACTATCTGCTTGATGGTGACTAAGTGAAATGATCATTTCACTTCAAATCCAGAACAAGAAAGTTATAACCAGCACGAATTACCAGTGAGGCAGTCTGTAATCAGTCATCCAATGGAGTGATTCTAAGTAACTTTATTATTAAGACTGATACGCTCCAGTCTTGTCTACTGACCACTGCTATTCCATTCTTTTGTTGACTCCAAGAAATCTTTTATTGAAGTGCAGTTAGTTCCACATTTTTACAAGCTATGTGTAAGAAAAATGGCCAATCTTTAGTTAAATGGGTATGGTTCACTTCAGGACCAACCTAGTTCGGGTGATGTAGCCAAACTTAGTATGTTAGACATGTTTTCGTGACTAATAATGGAAGCACCACATCATTTGAACTAGCCCTACTAACATTTCGGATCATCAGGCAAAGGGCAATTCAAAGTGGTTCAAATCATCTTTGAGTTATGAGCCAAAGAATTTATCCACTGAGTCAACGATCCAGTGAAAACTTTTTAAGACACATTATCATGTTCAATGACAAACCTAATAAAAATGCATGTTTACAGTGATTCGAGCCCATGTGGCTGCAGCCAGTACGATGCCAGCAATCAACCATGGACTGTGTCTATCCACATGAACGGGATGAAAAGCAAACTATAACTCAATTACATCCAAATCCCCTCATCAAGAGCGATGCCCATACCACTGGTTGGCAAACAGGTAAGAGCTTTGGTTAGTAATGCGAAGGGTTATTGGTTCGATTGGCATTCAGCTCATCTCTACCTGATGACTCCAAAGGAGAACGAAACCGGTCTTGGGTGTGGATTTGTTACGAGGAAAACCATGTTAAAGCCTGCTATTGCCTCTCAAAGGATTGTTTTGCCTATTGTTGAGTCAACAGAATAAAAGCTATCCCATCAGGTCCCCTGTATTCAACAACCGGGACGTAGCCAGATTCAGTACACCTTATAG
>JTDE01001555.1:21425-33548 GCA_014338405.1 Paragonimus skrjabini miyazakii | reverse complement strand
AATTGTGGGTGATGTGCAACTTGAAATTAACCAAATCCCCGACTACTCATTAGCAATCATACTGAATAATTTGTGTGCTCCAACGTTCACTTGAAATGAAGGTTTAATTTTGAAGAAGTATATAGTTTGGCCACTGCCTAGCGTTCCTACTGATATCTTGTGAAATTGGAGTCAGATTCTATAGTTGCCAAGTAAGTATTGCGAAGTAAACAGAAATTTTTATTATTACAAACTGAACTGTACTCCGCCACCTTTATCTTTCAAAAGCACACTCTCATCAGCTAATATCAAAATAAAACACTAGATCCGAGTTTCGCCCTTAGTAAGTCAACTCAGCAGTTGGCTGTCTGGCCTAGACTACGATTTGTACCCGTGGCCGTGGGATGTGCGCGTTAACCATTACAGCGTTAGAATGACCAAATTACTGCATCCAACTTTTAATCAATAGCCTCCCGTGAATAGCGATTAATCTATTCGGTCATTTCAAGAGAAAAAACGAGAGCCAACCAAACTTTACGCAGTTAGTAGTTCCCAGTTATTGTGAAACCACCGGCATCACTGAACGCTGTTTCAGTTAGTAATTGACGTTTTAGGTTCCTGACCGTTAAAATTCATGCATATATACACACTTAGTAGTTATTCTCGTATTCCATTCAGCCCATTTAAAACAAAGCTTTAGATCTGAGTTTCGGTTTCTTTAACTTAGGCCACCGGTACATGTTCGGATCCAGACCCGGAACAGAACACCAGCCGACATTTCAGTGAGTTAATTGAGCTAGGCATTATCACGTTAAATATGATAGGACATCTCACTATTATGCTTTCAGATACAATAACCAGTCACTGGCTTTTGAGTTGTGTGTCCACCTTCAAAGAATACAAATCATTTTGTCAATTCCAATCGATATCCCAGAGTTCAGACCATTCTAGTTCATATCATACATTTCGAAAAATGTGCTGTGTAGTGATTTTGTAATATTCGATTGTTCGGTCGTACCTGCTGTGAGGCTACTGGCGTTGTGGCTAACACGCTAATCACAAACATGAGCATGGGAGTGCAAGTTTCGGCTAGGACAAGGGTATGCAATATTGTTGAACTCTAATAAGAGAACAACTTGAGGCTAGTGCTTACTTCTGAACGAAACGAGTTAAAAAGCCACTCTGACTGCAAAGACTGCGATCGAATGTGGATGGTGATCAGTTTGAAATATTTGAAGTGTCATTACTATCATTCAAACCTCATTCATAATTGAGCCCTGTAAGAGAAATCAGACAAAACTTCCGGCTGACTATATGCTCCAGCTGGTATAGAATTTCTGAGGTTATCCAGTGTGTTAAACTTCATACATGTGAACAGTAGAATAAATAGATCTCGTAAAATTCTCCAAACCCTATTGATCTCAAGATTATTACACACACAGCAATGACCACTAAGATGACATGATCGACCAAGATACTGACGAGTTTTTTGCACATATGATTTCAGCACGGTTCTAAAGGCCACATAAAAACGTGAATGTGTGAAAAACTGTATAAAATTATTTTTTACTAAACGCAATTTAGTACCTTTCCTAGAAATTATTTAGGCAGTATCAGTACATTGTTAATTGGGATTTATTTCCGATTTTAGCTGGGTTGCAAACTGTTTGTTCCATTGGCGCTTAGCCTAATTCATATAGGACTGTCGCCTCATTCGGCGGTTAGTTGGAAATAGACGTTCAGTGGCACCCGAATAAAAGCTTATTCGAGTTCCATAGTGGATTACCAATCAAACTATGTGCACGCGTAGTCAATAAGATGAAGTTGCCCCAATAACGATGTGCCTGTTAGCGTTGCCTCCAGCAATGCTGTGGGACAGACAGTCCACACATTTCCTAGTAGCACTATCTGTTCCACATTTGACTCTACCTTAACATAGTTAAGGCTGTGTTCAAATTTTAACCCATGATCACAACTGGTTATCTCATTAATGCTACTGTTAAGCAATTGATTATAAGTCTTGGTTAAAATTATCTAACCAGTAGATTCATATGACGGGGGTAGAGCACACACGCAATGTGTCGGCTTCACTCCATGAACTGATTGACCAAACCACGCACTTCGAGCACAACGCCTTCGTGTGCAATTTGCACTATGAGCCATATGATTGTCGGAGTTAATAGCATAATTTGAAATTATGTCAAACAAATCCTCAACCGTGTATGATGACTTATCAAGGAACCTCCACTCACCGGTATACTTCATATCTCAAAGTAACATTAATCGGGAAGAACTTCATAAACAACCGCGAAGTAGCAATAACTGTTATTTTCTACCGGTATTATTATGCATGATTCAGGCAAATGTGGCTAAATTCATAGTTTTATGTGAGGTTCGACACAAACTTCAAAACTGAACGTTTACTCAGAAGATTTTCACTTAGGGTTTCGGTTTTCATGTCTGTGAGCTACTCTGGTGAACACGCTTTCATATCAAGCTTATAGTTTTCCTTAGCTAAATAACTACAGACGAACACCCCATACCGCAGCTAAGACAAGTTTGTACAAGACCAACTAGTTCTATAAAAATGAGTAGTTGAATACTGGGCAAATGTGACTTGACTTGACTTTTATTCACCAACAAGCTGTAATTACGTGTAACGTGCAGTCGAAATCAACAAACGTGCACAGGTTGAAATTGAATTGTGTGACTGGGTGTGCTGCTGTGTTGTTGACGCAGTCTTAGTTTTCGTTTGTGTAAGTTGTGTGCACGGCTTACTGGGCTTTTGGCTCATGCTTGTTTCTTGTCGTTTCCTTTTACAGAACTGTTATTGGAACCCCTGTTTCGGAAGAACGCTGTCCCCCGGTGTCTCCACATTGTCCCAGAGTTGGTCCGCAAGTGTAACGGACAGTCAGAGTGTAGACGATCAGCCTGTTACATAGGCCTTCGCTTGAAATAAACTGGCTGTTCCGGAATTAACTATAACGTAATCGCACAGAAATAATTACACCAAAACCGACTAGAAGAAACTGATCGATTATAGACACATTTGGGATAAAACTGCTGTGGTTGTTACTCCTCGAATATTCCACGTATCAATAACAACGTGTATATTTATAAACATGAGTTATGTTTCGTGAATAGTTTTATTGAAAAACAAGTGTGGTATATACAAACCGCAATTGAAAAACCCGGCAAGCAGCCACTTAAAAACAACTAGCCTTCCGGGAGGACGTTGGTGCAAAATGGTACAAATTTGTCATTAGTTGACAAATAAAACTGCTTACTTTGTATGTAGAAATCCAACTGTATAACAAATCTATTCAAAAGTCCTCATACTGTTGGAGTGTAGGAACAAGGCACGTTGCTCGTGAGTTTTCATTGCGTCACAAGTAACAAACAGGATTTCGTTCAAAATGAATATTGTAATGACCGACCGAACAATTAAGAAATATAACTTGATATAGAAGATTCTCTCGGAGATACAAGGGCAATGATTGCACATGGAGTATTAAGCGAAGTCGCCATGAATATCACACCGATTGACTCTTTGGCGGCTGCTATTTTATTTGACAACATTGTCTTTTTTTTGGTTTTTCGGTTGAGTAGGTCAGTTGAACTGTTTGCCGTCCAGAAGCCTGCAATGTAATTACAAGATGTTTATAAATAATTGAAAACATTCAGAAAACAAATAGGCGTTAAACGTAAATCGAGAAGATTATTAACGAGAAGTATAGCTAGCTCAAAAGTTCAAGCAGGCGAGCGTGTAATTATCAGTCGACTGAGAAAAGACTCACCAGGTTAACGAGTTTGCCAATGAAACGGCAAACCAACTAACCACGTGGCCAACTGATCAACAGAATCGCTTACAAGCAAACCAACTAACGTAGCAACGGAAACTTCAGTAGAAAAAAACAAACCAATCAACTGATCAGACAGTGGACAAAACGACAAATCCAGCAATTGACGAACTCACCAGGCAACCGATCACTAAGATAATCAACGTGTTAACCAACGAACCAGTTGTCTATCCCACAAACGAACAGACATGCAAACAAACGAACAAACCAAATGCAGCAAAAAGGAAGTAGCCAAATGATCAACCAATGGACCAAATTACCTGGCTATCTTAGTAATGGGCAGACCCAATAACCAAAAACAAGTTGATTGGTTAAGTACTGAACGACGAAGCCAATTAACCAATAAAAAGAGCGGCCAACCAACGAAGTAATCGATCGATCGAACAATCAATCAATCAGTTAAGCACTCATTCACTCGATCGATCACATCAGCAGTCAGATGAGTGGACTAATCAAATGAGTAGTCAAATTTAGAATTAACCAATGGACAGTCTGGCCGGCGTACGAAAGAAACAACAAATCAATCGGCTAGATCATTAAGATGTGAACAAATTAAGTGGTTCAATCATTTATCCACTCATTCGGTTGGTGAGTTAGTGAGTCTGTATGTAATTTTGTATGCCTGTTTGTTTATTGCCATTTGATTGTTGAATCTTGAAGATGATAAGTTATATCCATACGACTTCATCAATCAGGCAAGAGCTCGAAGGACAGTTGTTGTTGGAGCACTGAGTTATGAAGTACCATTTACACACGACCAACAATGAAAATGCCAAGCTGTCCATAAAGAAGTGTAAAAAATGATGTTTATGTGCAAAGTAGTTCACGGTTTGCAAACTGGAAACCTGCATGATGTCTCAAAACTGGCCATCAACAGCTACAGATCAACTATTAGCTCATTAAAGTTTTCATGCGTCCAGGAAGAAATGTCCGCTACTACAATAACTCTAATTTCGATGCATATTATTGATCCAAAACTGTGACAGAAGTTATCGTGTTCGCATATGTCCAGCTGCAGAAAACAGGGGACCTTAAGTTGCTATTTAACCTGCAAGCGATCGGGCGATAAACTTTATGTTAAAATACGGCAATGGGAATACGTGTGCAAAATGCAACAAGACAGAAACATCACTAATTTACTACAGACTACTGATAAGTAGTTAAGTAGTCTGCCTATAGCCTGAACACAACATGCACAATTATTCGAATGAGAATTTCACACGCACGTTGCTCAGACATGTCAACAACAACATTGGTAATGGGTAATTCTTTCCAGTTTCATCAGAAATGTTCTTATTTTCAAGTTAGTTAGGAAATTTATATATGGGTTTAGAGCAATTGAAACGGGAGGCGTCGAGTTGTAAGTGGACGCAGTGACCAAAATGTCATTTGCGTTTAGTTTGAATGAGCTAAAATCTCCACTCTTCTCAAATAGTCGAAATCATTAATAAGCGGCTTAAGTTGGATCATAAGCTGCAGTTCGACTGAGAAATCAGGACAATTAATATATTCGTTTTGTCATTGTAACTTGGATATTAAGTACCGCGTGAGCAGCCAGATGTGTCAAGCAGATCACATGTCGACGAGAGTCGGTGAGGTGGGGTCAGAATGTTCACTTCAGAACCTAAACACCTTATCTCCAAATCCTGGTTTGAACAACGACATACATGAATGACGAACTAGAACACGAGCCCAGTTTTAATGATGAGCATAATAGAGATTTTTAGTGAATATCTATCATCAGATTTGCGTTGTACCTCTCGTTGAAATTGAAAATTAAACAGTTTTGGTTAGGGTGTTTTAATTCTTCAATCAACAATTTCACAGTTAAATCGAAGCAGCCACACGATAAAGCCACGATTGACTCATTAATTAGTTGAGAAAGTACCAACACTGATTGGGGGCTTACCTGGTTCGGCCAGTGGTTACCCTGATCATCTTGGGAATTCATTTCATACCAGCGCTACAGAATAAAACGAGAACAAATGGAGAAATCGCTTGGTTTATCTGCACTACGAACAGTAAAAAGCTGTAGGGTTGCAAAATTTCAGAGAGTATAAAAAATAAACACAAAATTCCATGCTGACGAATGAATGGGACTTAATACATGTTAGTTAACAATCACCCCGGTTAGATGCAGTTTCTTGATGGGACAGATACTATGACCCGTCCCTATTAGAAAGAAGCATCAGATCAGAGGTTCGCTCTTTTTAAAATTCATCAATGATGCATATACTTACCACGCATGGGTTTTGAATACCGGTCCGTGTGCTCATAAGACATCCATGTTGACTTCTGTATCATTGATTTCCCCCCACAAACTTGTCACACCCATACGCGCATGTTAGCCTTTCCCTACTAGTTGGCAGTAAGCATTGCAGGGCCCAGCAAACTCACTGTCTTTCATGCTTTCAACTTGTGCAATAAATTCCAAACTATTGGTGTTAACAGGACTGCTCTTGTGTCTCCTTTCGAGGCAATCGGATAATTTGGGCGCTACTCACAAGTGGACTTAACTTACGATGATAAGTACGGTACACATGGAAGATTTGTTTGAGTAAATCTATATGATCTGTGTGGGGCGCAAGACACACTTAGAACTCGGTAAATAGGATTTTTATTCTATCGATTGTTGAGTCGTTCACTGAAGACCAGTGATTGTGATAAGTGTGTATGTTTGAGGGCGACTTTTGAGCACTTGTTTCTTACCGTTTACTTCAAAATTGAACACCACCCACATTCGATCGCAGTCTTCGCATTCAGATAAGCTTTTCGGCTAGCCCATTTTGAAAGAAAGCAATAGACTCGAGTTTCGCTCTTATTAGAGCTCATTAGTAGTGCATATCTTTGTCCGGATCGGAGTTTGCACTCTGACCCTCGTGCTTGTGAGACTGGCGTGTTAACCATAAAGCCCGCAACCTCACAATAGGCATGACCGAATAATCAAATCCAAACGCTCAACCCCAACCTTGTATGAATAGTGTTAAGCTTGTTCGATCATTTCGAAAGAAGAATGAACAGAATCAATCTGTTTTATCCAATCGATAACCCCGTGATCAGGACTTCTCAGTTAGGTTGAAGTTACTGTCTTCATTGAACCAACTGAGCATGGTTTGAATCAGTTTAATGACATGAATTCATCTTTGATTGAACAGTTTGTAGACCGGTTGAATAAGTTACTAATTAAGGAGCATTAAATACAAATTATAAGTCATACGGATGAGGGGTTAAAGGTTATTAATCAAATAAACGAACACAGGATCAACACTGTGTACGATTTGTTGAGTGTGGTTTAATGAAAACATATGGATCCTGGACAGTAGTGAAATCGATTTAATAGTCCATATAAATTTATTGCGGGATGAGTTATTAAATAAAAGAGAAATATAGTCTTAGTGTAGTGTAGGCGATCTGTTGAAGAAGTCAGTCCATTCACCCATCACTACAGAGTTTTTATTGGATTTACCTATTGGATATGGCATATCTCGTTAGCAGGTTGAAATCGGGGTTGAGTTTGAGGTTCAAAACTTGTGATGATATCAGAAATTTTTCTAGCACTCATTCATTGATTAGTTCATCAATTTGGGAGGTTAGTATCTTATTTTGAACCCAACAGGTGGACGTAACCGGGCACAGATTTCACATAACAGTCCTGGGCTAGAGCTGTCGGTTCCTACTAACAGCGTTTCAGATAAGTGTCCAACCTCCATCCGTTTAAGCAGTGTCCACAAAACAGATGTCAGAGGGGACAGGCTATTCAGAGAGAAACACATTGAATCTGAGCAAAGGAGCAACAGATTCCAGTTTCCTGTTTTCATTTATAGACAATGTGAAAACAACATAGGATTTCCATTTCAAGTACTTAGGGAAACCTGGACTAAACTTCGCTAATTCTGACCCACATATGTATCACCAGTCACCCCGATGGGTGTTTTTTCAGTCAAGTTACTCCGGTGGAAAAAAATATTTGTAACTTGCGTAAACATAACCGTTGTACAATGTTTTATTTGTTAGTCTCACACCATTTCTATCCGTCTTTAATTTGAGTTACCGTAAAACGCTATGTGACAGTTGTCACTGTCACAGTCTTGAACATCACCAGCGGCTATTGTAATTTATCACGGGCTGATGGAACACTCAACTAGCACGAAAACACAAGTACGGAAAAGTCAGCAGTTTAGAAATGAAACAAGAAAACGAGTGGAAGTTAGTGCGAAACAACCATGAAAACTGAGATATTCAATTTGAAGATGTTTATACCTGACAAGTAAATGAGTTGCAAATAAGAGTACTGTGCTGGTTGCAAGGTAGCCACCGTTTTCCGTCTTTTTTGTATCCACTACACCAAGCGTTCTCACTCCGAAGGCAATTCACACGTGCACATAGGGAAGGAGTTCATAATGTTATATTTCAGCAGATACACTCGTCCCAGAAAGTTCCCAGTCGCAGGCTGTTAACAGTGTGAATCTCAGTAGCTAACAGACAACTAGTTGTTAAACCATACCATCTTACTGCGTTAATTAGATGTGAATCTGTAGATACTTACCATAGATGAAAATAATCCATGGAATACTGATTCACTATGATTTAAACTGTTTGTGAGTTGAAAGGTATATTGAAACTCTTAAAACACAGGGTTCCACTAATCGACATTCACTACTGTGTAACGAACATTGCGCTCCTTAACAGATCATCCGAATGGGTTTGTAAATCCAGATCCAAATCCAATAAAACAAGTTGTGAATAGTTGTCGGACAGAAACAACATTGTTGAATTCCATTTTTCTGAGGAAAAAATGTGCAACCGGTCACTAAAACTTGATAAGATCTCATCTGAAGGGAAAACATTTCAACCGACCAGACACCATGGGAAGCGATTTAAGCCTTGGACAGAAAAGGTAGAGGGCGTATTGCTTCGTGTGTGAATCATCACGAGGTGTACGAAGATTACTCAGAATTCCTAAAAGCACTGTTTTTTTCAGTCAGACAACTTCAACCGCAAAAATTAATGGACAGTCGCTAGTACAGGAGACAATTCAAACGGTCACGGGAATTGGGATGGCCACGTCGCCAACTATTCAAATTAAACACCAACTGATGTGACGTTTTGACAGGCAACGGTTGCCTTGAGACAATAGACCGGAACCTGTAACTGGTAAGCTGATGTTTTCGATGAATTCACTGGTGTGGTAATGTACAGCCCAACAACACTTCCTTTTCCTTAGAAGGATCAAAAGGCAAATTTTCGGTAACGCCTTATAAACTATGTATTGGCGATATTTGGCTTTTATCCAAGGTGAACGTATCCAATCAATTAGTAACTTTGTATACCTTTTTACAACAAGGTTTAACAACTTCATGAGAAGCTCAGTTTAATAGAAAGTCCTATGGATAATTTACTAGCTAGATGTTAGGGTGATCTACATCGGACCGTCTATTCATCTCGAAACCATTCGGAGTGGCTAGCACCCCTTACATTCCTGTCATCCATTGACGAATAAGAAACCTGGTTTTAATAAGAGGATTCTGAAGGAAGACGGCTGTGTGAAGCAGTGCCCGACAAAACTACTGCTAACGAATAGATATCCACAAAAGTGTTCAAGATAATTTTGGGGGGACAGACGTAATGTGGTGATCATCTAATTGAGGCCATTTGTCGTACTGTGCAGTCTGCCTTGAACCGTACGTACATTTTTTTTTTACATACCTGTGTCTCACTCTTTGGACAGTGGAGCACGGTTAAGGAAAGCTATGTCGAATTTATCCGATCGTTTGGTTTCATATTTTATCCATCAGTTTAATCTTAAGTGCGGTGGCATTTACATTTGTAGAAAATCTCGATACCCATGTTAGTTAATTGTCGAGTATCCATCCAGTTACCCAATACAGTTCGCTCTGTATACAAGCAATCAAGGGGATGGCAGAACCTTGGAATCAATGGATTTGCAACCCACCTTTGTAATAATTCACTACTTCGATCCGCTTAGCTGTTGCATGGTGTTTCTACGTACCATCAACCCTAAAAGTCCGACAGTGAATGAAGCCCCAGTGATTAAACGACGACAATTTGCGCAATATCGCAAAAGATTCATGTCAACAAGTTACCCTGGTGTTGACCTTTTAGCATAGTTTACCGGTTCTTTAAGTACAACGGTTGCTATCATAATCATTGATGTACACAGCCAGATCATTTTTAGAAATCTGTCGATATAATCCAAACTCTGACATTCCGCAACACGTCTTCTAGCTGTTCCAACAAAATCCTTAACAAAATATCTTTTCTATCAGTGGCATTGTTTATAGAAAAACCGTTTCCCTTATGTGCAAAGTTTTATAAACCTAATTGAATAAAAAATTCCTATAAATGAAAAACTGTGAACCGCCAGAGAATTTATGACGCTTATTTTATAAGAGATGGAAGCAAACGCTGGGTAGGCAGATCAACTCGGACATGTGACCAAATTGTGAGTGGTTTTATATTACAACACACTAACAAACGTTAAAATACACATAACCAGAAAGTCTGCAACAGTTGTCTATTTCCTGAATTCGAACGTTTGGTTATTCAGTATAAGATAATCTGACTGTAACCTCTCAAATAAAGATAAAACAGAAAAGAATAATGGTAAATATGAGGTTACTGGTTACGCATGACAACAAAATCAAGAAAGCGAACATTGTGTGCATCATTGCGCTTGATACGTTATGCAATCTGAACTCACATGCAAGTATAACATGATTATGAGTAACGTACAGAGAACTAAATGGAGAGACGGGCTCAACCACACAGCCACACGAATAATCAGAACGTTGGATATCTGGAAAAAGTTGACATTGCACTCTCAATGTGTACCATCCGCTTAATCGCCAATTTATATGGGTAAACCGGTTGTCACCATAGAGTGTTTGGGTACACAGATAGACGGACAGATGCGTTTAGTAGAAGACTCTTCCACAAACTGACTCTGAATAACACAATGGAGGCTTGATAGACGGTTAATTAGTGTCCGGTCCAAACCAGGTTTTTAACGGTTGTAGAATCTATAGTCTGCTTTAGTACAAGTAAATCTGTGCCGGTAGGTTGCAGACGTAACTGTTATGGAATGTACTTGCACATCCAGGTGGTTAGTGGTTTTATTCGCGATTACGTGCGTCACATGGAGTGTAACATACTTATCTTGACCATCATTCCTCATAAGCACAACAGTGATATCGTACATAACAGAACACGTGATTTGTTACAAAAACAGTGGTGTGGAGAAGTTGTTTTGATTAGCTGGCCCACGTAATACCTACAA
This sequence comes from Paragonimus skrjabini miyazakii, assembly GCA_014338405.1. Lineage (NCBI taxonomy): Eukaryota > Metazoa > Platyhelminthes > Trematoda > Plagiorchiida > Troglotrematidae > Paragonimus > Paragonimus skrjabini miyazakii. The sequence goes on along the minus strand of JTDE01001555.1, from coordinate 22,412 downwards.
GTGACATTTCCTACCACACCAGTTTCTTTGACAGGAAAGTTTTCTTTATTGGTGTTTATGGTAACCTCCATAAGACGGTCACCTTCATGTGGCAGTGTGCTCTCTCCAAATATACATCACATGTCGTCATACAAAGTGAACACAAAAGAGTTCATTTTTAACAGCACAGAAGTTGTGAAACTGTATTCATCGGATAATTTGAGTTGGTTTTTCATAGACCGGTTATGAAACTAGCAACATGGTCAAAAATAGATAGGTGGTAAATGTTTCAGCAAGTACGATGATTTAAAAGGGACGGAACAGCAAAAATTCTGGACTTCGACTGGGTTAAAACTAATGAGAGAAACAGCATACTCGGACGCAGTCGACGCGAATGTTTAATTGCAGCAGAACTTAAGCTGTCATAGCGCAAACTAAGCTTGTTTTGTTTGTACAATAAGGCTTTGGACAACTCTATCTTAAGATACAGTTGTTTTAATCAGAGAAAGAGTTGACAGAAGAAATCGATATCTCAAGATGAATGTCAGTAACGTTTTATCGCAGCCTCCGCAGTCTGAGAAGCTGCTCAGTCAGCCTCTCTCGAAAGATATCGCTAGATGTGAGTTTCATTCTCGTTAGAGTTCGTCAGTAGCACGTATCCTTCCCACCGACCATGCTTTCGCGGAGTAACCTTGTTGACCATCATGCCATTGGCCTCACATTAAGCGTGACCAAATTATCATATTTGAAAGCCCACTCACTTAAGCCTGCGAGTAATGATTACTGGCTGCGAAGACCGAGATGAAGTGTGTGACGTTCAGCCTGAAACTAACCAATTCGCTAGTTGTTCAACAACTAATGTGCTTATTCTCGAAGTAAAATCAGTATGACTTATGTATGGATGTATGTATGTATGTATGTATGGCATTGCGATGTGTGCGGCCGCGAATGCGCCGGCCGTTTGGGATTAGTAGGTCACCAACGTACTCATAATGCACCGTCGGCGAA
>JTDE01001554.1:136105-147020 GCA_014338405.1 Paragonimus skrjabini miyazakii | reverse complement strand
GAACCGAAACGCAACAAACTGAAACCACACACAGCGAACACCTCACAACGGACGCATCTGCTTTTTGTCTGGCTGCTCCCCTTTGGCCAATCTGACATGGTTGAACCTGTAACGACCGAGGTCGCAGTCAGCACAGCCCTCCGGATCAAAACAGCACATAAGCCTGACCACCACGCCAAGGTAGCAGAAAAGGTCAGGACCACTACAACAACACTCATCACAAACCACAGACCTGGAGGCAGATGAAAACTTTCTGAGCATACAGACGTCACCATTGCACGAAAATGCTGTTCCGAAAAGTGCGCGAAACTGGAGTTTTGCTCCTGCTTGAGTTTGTCCGTATTGTATATCTTTGTCACGATCCGGATCTAAAATCTTGCCGCGTATTGTAGAGTAATCCTGTTGACCGCTGGATCATTGACTTTACAGTGAGTATAACTGAATTATCGTATGCAAACTTCGGAACACATTAGCTCGTGTGCAGTGCCCAGATTGTGTGAATTCCTTGGCAGAAAACATAGTATTGGCCACATTAGCTCCAATAAACGACTCCACAAGTAAAAATTCCTTACAATTTTAAGTCCAATAACTTATTGCGCTTGATAGACAGACTGTTAACTACTAATTCGCATGAGAGATTTCGCTGAGGTAACAGCGAAACGTACAATCGAATGTGAGTGGCTTTCAGTTGTATCAACCAAATCCTCTACTAATTAGAAGACAATATTGCGTATACAGCCTCCATTCCAAGGTCACCTGGTGGCCGAAACAGTCAACTGCTCTACTACAAAATCCAACAGATGAAAGTTTCTAATTGTCAAATACGGAGGCTGATTTGACAAAAAGGTGGTGTTGAGCTCGGACCTTAGAATTAGTAAACTAGAATCGAGTTTCGCTGTCATTAGAGCTCGTCATTAGTGGATATCTTTACCACTGCCGAGACTAGAATTCCGGCAACGATCGGGCAACCTGATCATTACTCACAAGCGAAAGTGATTAAGCGTTCACATATGATAATTCGGTCGTGCTTAACGTGAGGTCAATGGCGCAGTGGTAAACACGGTTGCCTCAAGAACAGCATGTCAGTGTTTCAAGTCCCGGCAGCGGCAATGATATGCACTACTGACGAGCTCTAATGAGAGCGAAACTCGAGTCTAGTGCTTCTGTAGTTCGGGAGTGGCCGACTGAAAAGTCTATGGGGATGCGACAGCTGCGATCAACTGTGGGTTGTCCGATCGGACAACCTGATCATTACTTACAAGCCAAAGTGGTTGAGCGTTCACATATGATAATTCGGTTGTGCCTGATATGAGATCGATGGCGCAGTGTTCAACACGGTTGTCTCATGAGCTCGGACCTTAGAATTAGTACACTGTTCAAGATCATTCAGTGATAATACAACCATTTTACATCGTTATACAGCTACTGAATGCCTTGAGGAATATTCTATTGTACTGTATGATAACGAATCAATAGGACAATTTCAGCTATGTTAGACTCTATTCATAAAGTGATACTAAGCAAGTTTTGCTACTATTCGTGTGTAGTTCGAGATGTTAATCGTTATAGACTGAACATCAATAGCATTTGCGTTCGGTTTTCACATTTATCTAAATAGCTACACTAATCCATTCTTATTGTGTGTACCAGCCAGAGGTGAGTCGACGAAGTCTGAATTACACAATTCCACTCAGGGTTGTTTAAGGAGCTTTATATGTGTATCTGCTGTAACATGCAAGCCGACCGTCTTTTCTATGATTGTCCGTTAAACTTGTGGATCAACTTTTGGGAAACGTGGAGACACCAGGGGACAGAATTCTTCCGAGCTAAGGGTTCCAGCAACAGTCATGTTGAATGAAACAATACAAACAAGCTTGACCCAAAGGCCCGATAAGCCATGCACATGACTTACACAAACTAAAACTAAAACGGCGCCAACAACACAACAGCACGTTTTGTTACGCAGTTCAAATTCAATCCGTGCACGCTTGCTAGTTTCGACCGCGCGTTACAGAGCCGACTCCCGTGATCACGTTGAAGAAGTCCCCAGTGAACAGATGATCACCCTGATTCCTTTGGTTTTCATCTAGTTTTCTAATTCGTTTTTCATCGTGGTGACGTATTTGTCGACAGATTGGAACTTGACACAATAACGCATAGCTGAACATTTATCAGGGTGGCTACTGAATGCAACGTCCAGACAACAGATAAAAATTCCAGCCTCTTCGACTACAAGGATATCTAGAAGACAAATCAATCGGTCACTGTGTTGCTACATAATAAAAATCGAACAGGATAAGAGTTCACGGAGGTTATGTTGAGTAAAATGAGCTGTTCGACTGTCTGTGACAAGAAGGAATCGATCCAGTGGGGCTTATGTTGATGACCAGATCAGTAAAGGTCATTATCGTTTGTTACTATCTATATGGTTGATACAAATATTTTAACCCTTAACATCTTGCAATATCTGTCACCTTGTTTTGTGTGTTTGCTGAGCAAAAGTTACTTACCGTTTGAAACTTTGTAATTATATTTATCCAACAGAGAATGATCAAAAGCAGTTATTTCTCGTCCTTTATCATTTTTTACTCGACGTAGTTTGAAGACTGTGTTAAAAAGCTTTTCAGCCTAGGCGGTTCATATCAGAAATGCCACGTTTATGAACAAACGAACTTCTCGAATAGGATTCTCATTAAAGTCATAGATCATGAGCGGAACTCTTGTACATTTTCTTAAATACTAACCTAAAAGACTTCAAAGTATTCTGTCCTAAATTTTGCAGTCTTATACGAACAAGTGTTCAGAACACTTAAGATCATAACAAAACAATGGTAAAGATCAGTTATGCATATAAGCAAAAATTATAACCAAATTATTTCATGGATTTAACAAAGGGGATATTTTGTGTGTGATTTAAAGCCAAAAGTGAAGTTGTTAGATATCCAGTGATCAACCCATGATGTACGATCGATGGTGAAGGCTTCGTGTAGATTTGATTGATTAGCACGTTGGTTTGAAATAAGCTACCAAGGTCTATGCTGGACTGTTCTGTCCGAGTATTTTTAATGAATGTGCTTGTAATTCTTCCCGAACTAAATGAACAACTGCATTCGAAGCAAACAATTAAGCTGCAAACAGCATGTATAATATGTTTATTCCAGTTCATATCTTGAATATTGCTGGCGTTTATTACATAGTATAGAGTCCGTTAACTGTTCGCTCTCTTGTTGCAAGCTATTCTTTCTATCTGTTACGTTCATTGTACATATAAACTATTTGTCTATTGTTTGAATCAATACACTCTTTGCCATCGCGCGTCTTGGATTGTGCTTGCAAGTGTTCGTTGTTACCTGAAGTTAACTGTGGCAACAGCCCATTTTAGTAGGCTGAAGTATCTGCATTCACTGGAATTTCTCTGTTATTCAAGAGTAACGTTCTTCCAACATACAGCAGACTTAGTGTGATGGAAGTTGCCGCAAAGAGGTTAGCAATTAAATGCATATAGTTGGAAGAGCCCTAATCTAAATCACGGTTTGACTCAAACTAGCGACAGAGACTGTATGCACAAACTGGTTGAGTTACAATGTGTCTCTGACCTGCAGCACAATTTCAGTGACCAACGATGGAGTTGGTGGATCTCAGCTTGAGCTGTTCGACAGATCCTCCTTGGGTAGCCAAATCCTGGATCGTTTAGTGGATTCCATATGAGACAGTGAGACCGGTTGATAACTGTGATCAGTTTTGAACCTTTCAAACTCCAAGTATGACATAGTGGTTCAAATGACAGAATACTTGACGCATTTGTATATGCTGATGCTGATTCTAATTCGAACCCAGACGTAATCCAGAATTTTTACGATTAGGTTTTCTCTACCCAGCTAACTTTGTCAAACTGTTTACGAGCAATGACATGCACACATTACTACCTATGTATACTCTTTCCAGTACTGCTTGTACTTCGATATCACTAAGGTTTTTGATCAGTATTATGCCAAAACGATTTTAGCGATTCGGGTATTGTGCTTGTCGTTCTGTTATGAATTGTATACCATGAAGATTATGACATATGGAACCTGCTTGAAAACAATTGATAATTCATCATTTAGGAAAATTTGTGATCAGTCAATAGTTACGGTAATTAATAGATATCAGGTGACAACTAGAAGTCGCCGAGTTACGGACTCCAAATCGGACGCAAGCTATGAAAAATATGTGAAAAATTTCCAAAACAATTAAATGAGGACTTAGAGTCACACGGAAAGATTATCGAAGGTTCAAAGGTTATGGTTGTGGTTAGAGGCGAATCCATCAAAACAATCTAATCAGGCCTTCGGTGATGGTTGACAAAATTAGTCATCAGCACAGCATGGGTGTGCAAGTCGGGCCAACTAGTAGGAGGCGTGGAAGTGAGGTTGGGTGTCGCGCTAGCCCGAAGAACCAATCAGAGCGCAACGGCTATGGACTTACCCATACTTGGCCACTTGGTCGCGGAATGGCCTAGACAAGCGGACAGTGATTCAACAAGTGAATGGCCATATCTGGCCACTATTTCATGCTATATATTTACGGGGTATTTCATTCATTTGACGAACTGGTAGTCGGTAATACAGCGTATTTTCCCGCAGTAGTGTTCTCCTTGACTCCGTGTAACTAGATTGGCTGAAGCCGCATAGCAGGGATTCAGGTATAGCAGTCAAGCCGTAATAGAACGTTTGGCAAAGGAAAGGCGCGTTATATCAGTTAGAAAACAAAAATTTCATGAATGCATGTTGCAGATCTGGGATCTATCTGCTCCACTTACATCGAAGGTTGAACGGATTTACCACTCAATGGGAGCAGACCATTTGTACCCTGAGATCAAACTGTTGACTTCTCACACTCCCAAAAACTGGAAACTCACTAACTGAGTTGTAACGATTGAAATTCTTCATTCATTTCCAAATATCCTCCAGTCTGTCGGGAGCAGTAACTATAAAACGTGGCCTCTGTGCAATCTAGACTGTTGACTTGTTAATTTCGGATTAACACACCACTCCGTACATTACATGTCTTAGATTCTCTCACAATTTCCTTTCGCTCACATGTGTTTTTGCCTCAGAAGTGGAGCGTAACCAATAAATGTCATTATCGTCAAAACAAAACTAATAAAACACTTACAGCCGACCATCAGGCTTATGATTATTTTTCATTATGAATGTTTTTTCATGTGTTGCAACATGCTAAGCGCGTGTTCTTGATTGTAAACCGATGACAGAGTTCTTTCTCAAAGTTCGCGCCTGCTATGCTACGACTCAAACAATTAGATTGTCGGGGGTTTCAGATTGAACAGAAGGCTTTTATTTGTTAACAGTGAGTACTCACTTTGACTACTTACATTTGTTGAACAAGTACTCCTTTCTTGAGTAACTCTTTAAGCCTCTAATTTCAGTTAACTATCCTGGGAAAATGAGAACAAGTTTGGCTGGAATCGATTAAGGGATCTCACGCTGCAATATACCGTAGGCAAATCCCCTGAGAATGGTCGACAAGTTAAATTAACATACTCGATTTAAATTGTTCTGCCGACCGTGCTATCCCTTGTGGACTTGCGCTGCTGAGCGGATTGCCTTGTGGGCGAGACAAACAAAGTATTATGGTTAATCCCTAGTGTTGTCATCGTTCCCAGTGTATTCCAGCCCTGATTAACACGTGTACCAATCGAGCGAGCTAACCTTGAGATGCACAATGTTAATCTTACCTTTTGCTCTGCATTCCGTGTTGCAACGCAAAATCGGGTATTTGATCAAAATGCGGTTACGTCCTGCGGGCTATGGCAACGATCCTTGAAGTAAAATGCCATCATCCGCCAGACCGTACACAAAACCCTAAGTCGATTTTTGCCAAAGTCTTCTCATTAGCAACTCGGCTAGCGATTGGAAACTAATGCAAATGGACGGGTAAATTCATATGTTGTGCGAACCGTGACCTTGAAGCTTTGTATCATCCTCTGAGGTCCGAATAAACGATATGCATAACAGATCGATTGTGCACGTGACGACTCTGCGTTATTTCAACGACTTAACCTAGCTTGCCATCGAAACTTATTCTGACCATTTTGAATGTACAACTTTCATTACCTCCGTAAATTTTATCGGCTCACCAAATTAAATGTGGACTTTAGCTGATGTGAGATACAACTACAATAAATCGCACAGATTAACTGACGTAAGTTTATAAGTTAATCACTTGTAAATTTTCTTATCACAAGCGACGTCCATATCTGATAGACAAGCAGACAATAGATTAGGATGAAATCATGAGATGTTGGGGTTCTAGCCTTCGCTTAGGCTATCTGCACCTAATAACTCCAAACAATAACGATGCTTGCCATCGAATGTCGGTCTGAGAATTAACATCTTCAACAATTGTAAAACGACATTTCTGCTTTGACGGTTAATGTCAAAGAAACAAAAAGAGCCAACCTGATCTACTTCAGAAGGTCTTTTCTAGGCCCTCAACAAAATGATATGATTCTACGATAATTTTTGGTAATGTGCGTTTAAATCTTTACACATAGAAAAGATCTGTAAGAGGTTTGATAACTTGATTTCATTGTATAACAGAATCAAGTATGGTATTGAGGTTGTCGACATTATGCTATATCAAGTGTGATTCCAGCCGGCATATAATGGCGATTTGGGAATATCTCCTTAATTTGACCGCCAACATTGTTTGGGCGCGTTACTGAGAAGCCTACGGTATACAGAGATGTGTAGATACCTTCATGGACTCAATAAATAGATTACATCGGTTAACAATTGGAGTTTTAGTTTAACAACGTAAAATAATCTGGTTTTCATAGGTTTAAGAGGTGAAATACACGCTAATACGGTAGCAAGGTCAATATGCTATGTGATTGGATGATGACCTGTTATTCACACACAACGACAGTCACTCACCTTGCACAATGTTAGTGACCCGGGACCCTATAATGAATGTGAGTATTATGATGTAAGTTAGCCAGTGTTTGAATTGATCGACTTGCCACCCGATGCATTAGTGTTGAACTGGTAGTTAACGTTTATGTGAGGTTCTTGTCATAGTTGCATGCTGTCAAGATTTCTGTCGTATAGGTTTAACAGCTTGTTTGTAGGAATTCATACCTCGATTTTATGAGGCATAGTCAATTTTGCTTTGGTTCATATAACTCAGTAAATGATTCGTGAATTCAGAAAGGTGAATTTTCAGTTTCTTTTTTACATGTGCACATTTTCAGTGGATGTTGGACATTTAAATAAGTATACCCAGGTTACAGAATTCCTAGTATACGCGTAAAATCAAGGACATGTTAGGGAAATTGGCCGCAGCTATTAAAAATAATTATTGATTCTGTTTTGAGCTTAATTCAAGTGTGAGAAGGTTCGGTTTATGGGGAAATCAAACTAACTAGAGAATAACGCAATAAGACGGGTACATGTAAACAAGTGTTTGTACAGGCTAGTGGAAGATGTTGAAACACATTTGAAGAGATCCGAATACAAGTGGTGGGTTGTGTACGATAGATTTTTTTTGAAAATTGTTCACCTATTTTGAACTGATGAGTAACAATAAAATCAATGAATTGTTTGAGGAGGATGCCATTACAACAGGAGAGATGTTTTAAGGATCTGACAAAAAGTGAAGTCTTTTGACAACAGATCTTGCAAAAGAACAGCTGAACAGTACATCCGGTGATGGAGTACACAAGCTTTAATAAAACGACTGACCAAATAGTGGGGGATGGCTTTCGGAGATAAAATGAAATCCGTCGGACTTTAATAAAAAAATCAGTAACACGAAGTGAACATGTCTTGTTGTTATCCAGATATTTACAAGAAAGCAATCGAGGTAGATGTTCGCTATTTGTATGGAGGGAGCAGCATGTCTCAGCACGTTTATTTTCATGAGCGAAAACAAAACGTCAGCATATTTGGATAAGCTAGGAGACAAACTGTGATGCTCTGACTAACTTGCTAGCTAGGATAAAATATTCTGCAGGACGGGAGAAGGAAATCCAGATGGATCTTGTCGTCCAACAGCTGAACATTTTATTACAAATCTGTGATTATTTACTTGCGCGGATGCAATCTAAAGCGGAGGAGAGGATATCCCGTGGAACACCAGACTGTGTGATTATTAACGAAGTAGCTTCACCACCGAATTGAGTAAATCGACTTTGATATGTATAATAATCACATAGGGAAAGTTTGAAGTTCGGTGTTTTAGGGACTTCAGGTGGCGTCTCTTTATCGACACCTTCAAGCATCGGTATAAACTAAAAGCATATGCGGAATGCTCTTGATTTTCCATGAAGCGATGACAGAAATCAGTTGTATATATAAGTTTAGTCATACCGTCGTTTATCCGCACAAAGGCAGTTAAAACATAATGACATGCTCAGCAATGAATGAATACCGTATGTTGATCAAGTTTTATCTCTAGGTTCGTACGTGAATTCAATCATGGCGCAGTTCTTTTCATATGGCTATCCGTACCGCTTGCATATCTGTTAATCCTCACATTCACCTTTTTGGTCATCATCGTAGGGTGATTCTTTTTCCTAAAGCTCTTCCTCTAACCGACATAGTTGCACCGTTGCTGATCGTTCTGTTAGACGAGCTATTAGTCAAGGTGAGTACTTGGCCGTTCTAGAAGGACTAACTGTTGCAGTCAATTTAACATTAAACTAACTGAAATTTATCTAGTTTAAATATCCAAAGTTAAATTTATAATCAGACCGTGGAATGTACTAGGATGGTTATATGCACATTAACACAAGTACTTTCTAGGTCTGACTAATCAGCAAGAAACGGTAGCCAATGAGAATTGATTTGAACAGAACCAGGTCGATATGGACAGGTCACTGGGTCAATAATTATGATACAGCTAGTGAGATTTGTTATCAAATTGATAAAACTCATGACCGTCCAAAACTGTCTGAAGAGTAGCCGGGTGTATTGATTACTACAGATTGAACATTGTCTACACAGGACAACTGCCATACTTCAGCGACATCTAGTTCGAAAATAAACACCAGTCTAAAATATCGCTTTTGTAAGAATAAAACATTACTACATATCCTTGACCAGTTTTGGGAGTCACCTTCCAATCCTAGTAACTTTGATGGTTACTGTTGCGTAACCTGACTTTATACCAAACACAACCGAATAATCTTAGCTACCGAAATAGTAGTGTTTAAATGTCTGCTCAAATTATTGTGACATTCCACGGTCTGATTCATGGGGTAATGTTTGGAGACTATAAGTAGAATGAAAACTTATCTTCAGTGAATAGCTGTTCTTCTACTTTTTCTTCCATTGCAGTCATGAAAACAACAGTCAAAATGAGCTTTAATCGTAGACGCATTGAAATACCATCAACTCGTCGAGCAGCTACGCCTAGAACATATAATCTTATATTGTGGATGCATACCAGAATCAAGTATTTCAAGTAATCTGCCGTTATGAATGAAAGTGTATTGTGATATGCAATAAAATTATAGATAAAATTCGATTTTTAGTTGTACAGGGGCGTAGGTAATCAGTGGTTGCACCTCCCTGTAGCACGTTTGTTCGTTTGTGGTAATCACTGTTTGTAGTCCGTCAATTTAAAGGGGAAGTTTATCTAGCAGCGTTTGCAGTAAGCGTTATTTTGACTAACCCTAACACTGTGACCAAATACTGGTTTGAGTTACGATTAAGAAGACCTGATATCAATATAATACGGCCAATGGAGTTACCAAGTTTGTGAGTTCTGATTAGGCAGCAAAACTGCTGCGTTCCAACAGTAATAGGTTTTTAATAACTGTGTCATTTCTCACCAATAACAACATACGTCAGAACTGTTCGTAGTTTAGGACAAATGTGCCTATCCGTTAAAATGCTGGCATCCGTTGTGGGATCTGGCTGAATAAGTGAACAGTTCGCTCGCATTGAGTTTTTCCTTTCAATATAAAATGGCCTTAGTCAAAAATCGCACCAATTAGTTTGTCCAGTTTGAGAATAATCGCGGTAGTAGCAGGTCCCGATCGTGTGCTTGAATAGACGCAGCTTCTGGTCAATCAACAAAACCCGACATATCCGGAATGGCGTTCACGTGTTGTGTAATGATGCATACATATGTTTAAACTCTGATATTAGTTTTGTCATTATACCCAAGGTATTCATAAAAGTCGGGGTTACAGACAGCTGTTTTTGGTAATTCTCATCAAGCATATACAGTTGCAAGCGATTAATTGGACTTATGTATAAAACAGGAATATGGTTATACGCAACGTTAATAGATATTAACTCTCGGTAAAACTAACCACTTTGAAGGCAGTAAGGAGTATGATGTCTTTGTGCTTACGGTGATGATTATTATCTGGTTAGGCGTGAAATAGAGAATGACCATTTCATTAGCGCGGATGTGAAGAGTTGGAGTGACTGACAGCTAGAAGAATTACGGCCCAGATACTGACCGAGATAAAGTAATGGATAAACAGATTTGCGCATATTTTTCCACGTCGGTCGCAAATGCTGGTTCAAGCTATGATTCGCAGACTAGCAATCATGTGTGATTGAAAGCTAGATAAGTCGAATTATCCTGCATAATTCAACGCAGCATAAAGAGTTGTGCACTGAAAAGCATAGTCCCTCCTTTAACCAGGGGAAATAACTTGGTGGCCTAATTACTGTGCAACCTATTAACAGCGTTAGACTGATCATTATGAATATAACTGATCACATTAAAAAGGTGGACAAAGACTGTTCAACAACCCAACCGGATCATCATCATCATCATAGACAGCAATACATCAGTGGTTCACACTGATGCTTAACTGCCACACAACCATGAAGAAGAAACAAACCCTGTTTAGGAAGAGAGAAAAAAGGGAGATGGGAGGGGACCTAACCAC